>JAGDQP010044611.1:0-11922 GCA_022664845.1 Lepisma saccharinum
GCCCCTTTATCGTAACCACTCTCCAGGACACTGTGCTTCCATGTTGCAGATTTTTTCCCATACCCACCACCCGTGGGAATGAGATATTTATTGAAACATAGGGAAGCTTTGTCATATTTATTGTAACCTACTGGTGATGATACAGCAAATTTGCTTCCTGCTGGCGGCCCTAAAATCCACCACCAACCCTAAGGCTCGAACATCATCTGGTGTTTTGCTCGGATTTCACAGCTTTTTATACGTGTATATATATACACTGGGTTCGCCTCGCTGGGTGTGCTGCCCCAGAATTCCGTGTGAGCCCATACTTCAAATTTTTAGGGCTACGACCCCTTTATTGTGATCAGACTTTCTGGGGACAGCGCCCCACGCTGTGCAGACCTTTTCCCATATCGCCTCGGGGGCTGCACGCTCATAGCTGTGGTTTGATCCATTTATTGAAACATTTTCGTGATGGTACACCTTCATACAAAATTTCGTTTCTCTAGCTTCAGTGGTTTGGAAAATGGTATTTGGGCGGCTATGTTGAATTAAAGAAAGCGATTTTTAAAATGTTTTCTTACATTGACGTTACCTACTTGTGATGGTACACCTTCATACCAAATTTCGTTTCTATAGCTCGAATGGTGTGGAAAAAGTTTTTGTGCGGCCATTTTGATCCAAGTTAACAACTTTTTCAAAAATGTAAATTATTCCTAAACTACTCTTGTTAATACACCTTTATGCCAAATTTCGTATCCCTAGTTCAAACGTTCTGGAAAATGGATTATGAAGTCAGCCATTTTGGATTCAAAATGATGTCTTTGCAGATATTTTGTAATCTACTAGTGATGATATACCGTCATACTTCGAAATTTCATATTTCAATTTTTAACATCTTTTTTCTTACAGAACCTCAAAATCGCTGATTTCGCAATAAACTCTTGTTCCTGTATAGCATGCTGACGTTTTGTGACACGCGGAACTCGGCTGCATGCACTGCCGTACGTGTTGATACTCCCCTCGATTCGCTCGCGTCGCTGCGCCAAGAATCCCACGGCAGGCCGCGCATCGAACTTGAGGAGTTTGGAGGAACTGCGTCTTTTTATCACAACCAGAATCTGCAGTGCACTGCGCCACATGATGCAGATATTCCCTCATACTCCAGGCTGCGTCCAAATGGGGAAACTTCCACATTCTGCCTGTATAACATGCTCCTGGCAGTGCTAACATTTGTGACGAGTAAAACTTGGTGGGACACGCAGCAGTATTGGAAGTTGGCGCGAGGAACTAGGCTCATCCATATTCCATTTCACCACTTTTTAAGGTTGAAGGAGTTGACTGGATAGTTTGCACCCCTGGTGCTTTTGCTCGTCTTTCGCAGCTTTTTACACTTGTGTAATGTATATACTCGCTTCGCCTCATTGGGGCGCTGCCCCCAGAATTCCAAGATGGCCTCGTTGGGGAGCACCCCTTTATCGCAATCAGGCTCCAGCTGGGAACTGTTCCCTAGTAGGGGAGACGAGCAGAATTTATTCTAACCTACTCGTAATGGTACACCTTCATACCAAATTTCGTTTCTCTAGCTTCAGTCGTTATAAAGTGGGGCTTGGGCGGGCATTTTGGATAAAAGATGGACACATTTTTAACGTTTTCGTATATTTTCGTGACATACTCGTGATGATACACAGTCATACCAAATTTCATTTCTCTATCTCGAACGATGTGAAAAATGGTATTTCAGCCGCCATTTTGAATCAAAGATGGTGATTTTTTTAAAACGTTGTTATGTTTTCCAAAACTACTCTTGATAATACATCATTATGTTAAATTTCGTATCTCTGGCTCAAGCAGTTGGAAAATGGATTTATGACGCCCACCATTTTGGATCCAAGATGGCGTCTTTAGAGATATTTTGTAATATTTTCATAATCTGCTATTGTTGTACTGTCAAACTAAATTTCATTATTCTAGCGGCAGCCGTTTAGGCTGTGTAATCATTAAAATTTTAGGGTTGGCGGCCATTTTGAATCCAAAATGGCTACTTTTTCAAATTTTTAAAAAGTTTTCTTAATTTGCTATCAATGATGTAGTTTCATACCAAATTTCACTGTTCTATCTTTAGTCGTTTAGGCTGTGTATTCTTTGAAATTTTAGGTTTGGCGGCCATTTTGAATCCAAGATGGCGACCTTTTCAAAATGTCGGAATTTTTCCTTTATCTACTTATCATCCTCTACCTTCATACCAAATTTCATGTTTCTAGCTTACTCCAAACACCCTAAACAATATGATGAGTGAGTCAGTCAGTCAGTCAGTCAGTCAGTCAGTCAGTGAGTGAGTGAGTGAGTGAGTGAGTCAGTTAGCCTAAAATGTGCAAGTTCAGGGGTCCACAACTAGAACATAGTTTGAGATACGAATATGAAATTTTGTACATCTGCACATATTTACCATATCTCCTTAACGGCAAAAGCTCATATTCCTATCTTTAACATCTTTTTTCTTACGGGGCCCCCAAATCGTCGATTTTGCCATAAACTCTTGTTCCTGTATAACATGCTTCTGGCAGTGCTGACGTTTTCTGACGCGAAGAACTTGGCTCATGCACTGCCGTGCATGTTGATACTTTGAATCTACCTTAACAAACTTGGAACTGTTCTAAGAAAAAAAAAATACGTCTTTAAGAATCAACAACCAAATATTGTTTCAAGCAAAAGAATAAATTTGGTTTCTCATTCCTTATTTTAACCTCACCACTTAAGGTCGCTTTAGACATACAATTTCTCGTACAATCTCTCGTATGGCAGAATGTACGAGAATCCATAGTACGAGATTTTTTGTACGACAAATCATACAATATTTTATAGTGTTTTACACGGTACAATTTTGGATACGAGGGAATAATGATGAAACTGCTGTAGTTTATAGTTCTGACATCTCAGGCTTTTAAGGTAATTATGCTATAGATATTTGTGAAAGTAGCCAATTAAAAAAAAATAGAAAAGAAATAAAATATTAATAACAATTAATCTTGAAGAAACAGAAATTCTGTTTGTTTTAATACCACATTCTACCAAGAGAATCTAATTTCTACTAGGTTACAGTGATAACGAAAGTGTCGTAGCTTTACTTCCGTACTTCAATAAAGATATTTCAATGCGGACACACAAATAACGTTGCAGAATTTGCCCTGTCTTCAGTGATAAGTTGGTAGTCATAGGCTATGTGTTGTTTTTACAATATTCCTAAGTTAATAAGATAAGTGACATTACACAGGACTTCAAAAGTATACAAATCGCGATATATATATTAACTTCTATTTATACATATGCGTGTCAGTTGGTAATGCTGCAGCTTAACTACTTCTACCATAGAGCATTGGAAAGGCCTCAAAATGCTATGCTTTCCGTTCCTATAGCCATGGAAGGTACTAAAATACATACAAAATACAATAATGAGGAGTAATGTAGCTTTAAGTAATTCTTAGGTGCAGAAAACCCTGTTCCTTAGACAAGGTATATGGGTGTACATAGGGAGGAGCAGCTGTCTTAGCCCTTGTATAAAAATAAGTTTGTACGATTAATTATGTAGCTCACGTATGGACTTGCACAGCCAGCTCTGGGTTGACGTCGTCACTCTATCTACATCAGGCCTACTTCTCTAATATACTGTTCAATGTATTTCATTATTTCGGATACGCAAAGTCTTATTCAAAATCATGACGGGGAGGTTGATATGAGTGCAAGGATACATATTTATAGTACCATCTACATTGTGTCCTTTCACACATATCTTGCCTGCACCATAGGTATTCGAGACTCTACGCATCAGAAAAGCAATGAAAATCACTATTATTCAAGTACATTGAACACTATATAAGAAAAGGAGTAGATATTATATTACATTGGAACTTTCAAATTACGTTTTTTTTTCCCTCATTTTAGTCTCTTTTATGCCTTTGGGAGCGTAAAACGCAGCCTTTTGAGGCATTTCTAGTGCTCTATAGCAGAAGTAGCTAAACTGCAGTATTATTTGCCTTTTTACACTTTCCTTAAAATCTTTGTTTCAGATCTTTATATCTGTTGTGCCATCATGTATGTTAATTTCTGCATCAAGCCTTAATAACATGAATGAATATGTTCTCTTCGTCTTGTAATCAATAACAAAAAACCGAAGGCTATATTGCCAGTAGATTGTACGGAAAATCCGATGAAAAATAGGACCATTTCTATTTAGAGAACAAACACATCGGGGAAGCGATGAAAAATCGTACGATCCGTACTTTACACGATCAGAGAATGTAAACGATGAGATTGCATACGAGGGATCGATCGTACGAGAAATTGTATCGTCTAAAGTGGCCTTTAGTTATACCTAACATCCTATTTCCCTTCGGTTCAAGAACTAGAAACTTACCTGCTCTACACCTACTTTAATTATATCATATACTTTTTACTTCTTCCACGTTTTTCAATATTGCCATTGTAGTGCCTATGTTCTAGATATGTATCTATCTATCTTTGTAATCTTTTATTCCAATATTTTTACTTCCTTTATTGGGTTTGTTCTGTTCTCGCATTGTGCCATACTATCTTTAAACCCGATGTTTGTTCCTTTCATATTATCTGGATATCATCTTTGACTCGTGAAAAATCGCGTGACCATATATTTACATTGACAATAGTTTCATCCTCTTCGTTATTATGTCAGTAAACATTCAACCAAATAATGCATATATTATCTTGTGGAAGCATTTTGTATATTGACTGAAAATTAGATTATATTTCTGTTCAATATATAAAATAGTAACTAATGATGAAAATCAAAGAAATAAGTACAAAACAGAATTCTCATTTTTTGGATTGGTAAAAAATAAAAGTGTCAGTTTGCAATGCAGTCCCACATATCAATAGATATTCAATTAGGAAGAGTTCCCACTGTAACAACATGTGTATAATTACAATAAAAAATACAGTTACTCTTCTTATTTATATCATTCATTAATTCTAGCTGTAGTTATTTATTTTGCAACAATAGTTAACCTCAAATTAATATAATCTCAACAATGTTTCAAATATACGACAATAACGAAGATCAACATGATAGAGCTTCCAAGAAACGGATGAGCTTTGCTGTTGGAATAGAAAGACCTAAACAACCCACTCAGTCTCAGTCGCTATTAACCAAACAAGGAAACAATCCACTCAAGCACAACTACCATTGATGTACAGTGGTACAGATATATGCAATAACTAACGCGCAAACTACTGTCAAAGTTAATCTTTAAAACAGTCAAATGGACCAAAATGTGCAGATCTTAATTCAAATGAATGTCAACCCAAACAATATCAAATCTCATATTTGAAGAGAAAGACAAGAAAAATTATTTGTGGAACAGTAGACTAGTTATCAATGAACTGCCGAGTTGGATAGTAGGATTCTTAGTAATCAAACTCTAAGATGGGTCCATTTCAAAAATACTGAAGGAAAATTGCAAATGACGAGGAATTAAACATGATATTGAATTAAACATGGTACCTCTGCTGAAGAATTAACAGATCTCAACTAGGCTGAGCAATTTCTTTTCACTGTTGGACTGACAAATTTCTCTAACGACCACGTGACTAACGACAAATTTCTCACCAAAATAACAAACGGAGTGTCATATGTGTATGATTTTCAGCATAGTACCGTTATCTTACACGAACTTTATAGCGAAATGATTGGAAATAAATTCTACTGACTAATGTGACAGAGAATTGAAATTAGTCTGTGCATGAACATGATAAGGATAGGGAGTCTTGTTATTGTTGGTATATGTTGATCGTGTTTGTGATGTGTGTTCAGGATGTTAGGGATTGAGGAAGCTGCTACTTCTCATATAGTTTTAAAGTCAAAGGAATTTAACAGTGGAGATGACAAGCACTGACAATGAAGTCTTATGTCTGAAATATCTATTTAATTTAGTTTCTTAACCTGTTAACTGAGAGATAGGAAATAACGAAAGTGTGTATGTCGAAGGTAGAACTATTACTTGAACTTTGAGAGGATTCTATAATGACTGACGTTTAATTAATCGCATAGGACTGGAATTATACTGCAAGTTATTTACAGCAACTAAGATGAACATTGTACACCGTGTAAGAATTAAAGTGTTCACAGTGATGATGGTAATGCTACTTTGCAACAGTGTATTGAAGTCCTTGTATGATGATTAATAAGTTATATTTGCATTTTGAATATTATTGTGTTGGTATTATTATTTGATAGTTGTGGTTACTAACTAAAAGTTAACTGCTATTCAATTTGAATTTTATTTTCTGACCTTTAGATATCTATGACTCATACCGGGATAAGGTACGGAAATGATGAGAAAGAATTGGAAAATACCTAAATTCAAGATATCATCCCAGCATTTGCCTGATGTGACTGAGGAAAAACGTCAGTGAGGATGGTTGCCTGCTGGTATAGAAACCATGATCTTAACTATCGAGAAATAAAATATATTGTTTGCCAGTAGTGTATTCCTGGAGTATTACCACTCGACTTGCAGAACTTTTGACCTATGTACCAGAATATGTGTTACAATATGGTCAAGAATATTACAATATGAATTTGAACTTAATTTTTAAGGCCTTTAGGCAACTTTGGCTCAGGCCGGATGGATGGTGATGAGATTAATTGGTGGGATGAAGAAAGTGGGAGGAAAGGGGAGAACCCCGATAAAACCCACGAACACGATATTTGTTCACCACAAAGGACTCATGACCCATGGTCCCTTGCACCAGAGGTGAGCCCTCTACCATTGAGTTACCGCGGTCCCCATCCCTTCTGAAAGAAGGACCATTAAGTCCTCGGTAAATATATTTCTGGGGAGAATGATAGTCACCTCGGATTTTCTCGGTTTCTTGAACGTTTATCCTAATTTAGATGTAGATAATATCAGTATCTACATTTCGGTGAAGTCAGGTTTTGGTGACTTCTGACTGTGAGTTCCCTTGTACAGCGAAATGCTAGTTCAGCATGAAAGGGCAGGAGAAAGTGTCTATGTTCTGCATGGAATGGTCGAGTACCAGTGATGATAAATTTCAAGCGCTTGCGCAGTAACATTTATTATTCATTGTTAATTCATAAGAGGGCTCCTCGCTCCAACACCCACATTTTTAACATTTTTCAAAATAATTCAAAAACTAAGAGCACTATCAAAAATGTAAGAACATAGCGTACTAGAACTTACAAATTATTATGAAATACAATGGACAGCGATCTTAGTTAAGAGGCTTAGTTTAGGCTTAAGCCCTCTAAATATATTTGCATTTGACTCCTATAGAAACGAATCTATAATTTAAAAAAGTAGTAGTGGTGATTTGCGCAAGCCATTGTCATCTTCATTCACATTTATTCGAAATGCTTTCACTGTCTATAATAATCATTGTGCTTCTTGGTGCTTTGACTATACTGTTCAATATCTTTCTTTAATCTATTTTGCCAGAATTCCTACAGCTTGTTCGTTTACAAGAGAAGAGAGATAATAAAGAACTTTCCAATATATAAGACGCTTAAACACTGGGAAATAAACTAGACACTTCCAATACGCCCCTCTAAACTATTCCCAAATGTGTGTTAGACCGTTACACCAAAGTTCTGGAGTACACTATGCTGCAGATGACTTGGATGAACTCTGATTTTTTATGTGTGAATAGAGACGTATATGATTTTTTTTCTTTAGTTTGTCAACAATTTCCATACAAATGTCATTGTTTAATATGACTTCATGACAAACTCGAAACTTTTCGTTTATCGGAGTTTTCTTATCTGGTGATAATAAAGCATACTTATGCAGTGTCAATTAACCAAAATTAAACTTATCAATAAGAGTTGCTGCATTCTCACAGTAGAGGTAATACTCTTGTATCTTCATGTTAATGGCTTCATTAATTTACCATTAGTGTTTCAAGGACTTTGTGGAAGCCTTGGGTCGTGTTTAACATTGGTACTAATTATTTCTGAAGTGTATTAGTTAATTTCTAGTCTTGCAGTAAAGTAGTATAATAGCTGATAGATTTATGACACAGTATATCACTATTTCCCGTTGTATGCTCAATTTATAGCTCACAAAATTGATGTAAAACTTTTTCTCGACTCTTTAGTGGAGAAATACAGGATGTCCCCCACAAAAGTGTACTCACCTTTTGTTTCGCTTCTGTTTGTATTTTGCAGGTGTAATTATCCTAGCAACGAACCTGAAATAATTGCAAAAGTACGACTAAGTTGTGAAGAAGTAAATTTTGTTCTAAAGTGCTATTTAAAAAAAGAAAGCGGCACTGAAGTTAGACGACAGTTTAGAAGGAAGTTTAAGAGATCCACCAAAGCAACATACCATTGCTCGTATCAGAGACAAGTTCGAAGCAGATGGAACTGCTCATGATGTCCATAAGGGACGTTCTGGAAGCCCACGGACATCTACCAGCCCACAAGGGAATAACAACTACTACAAATCCTAATCCGATTCCCAAAAAAATCCGTACGACAAGCGGCTCCGTAAGACAAGAAACCGAAAATCAAGCTTCCATCGCATGTTGAAGCGCAGGTATGGGAAAAACAATATGCCAACAGTAATTCACATTCTCAATGATGATGATACCGACCGGCGAATTAAATTCTGTGAATGGTTCTTGAACAATTGTGCGGAAGATGCGGCTTTTGCATACAAAATTGTCTGGAGCGATGAGGCTACTTGGCTCCATTAATCGAGACAATTACATCTACTGAGCTCTCAAAAACTCGCATGTTACTGTGGAACGCAATGTGAACTTACCTGGGGTTACAGTGTGATGCAGGCTATCACCGTTGAGCATCGTAGAACCATTCATTTTTGACGACACTGTCACTGGTGACGTCTACCTGAATTTGATACAGAAATCCGTCGGGCCCCGTTTGGTGAAGCTGTTTAGTGACGAAAGATTTACTTCCAACAAGATAGTACACCACCCAACTACCATCAAGATGTCAGGGCCTATCTCGATGCAGCGTTTCCGAACACATGGATTAGGCGAAAAGGTAGCGTAGAATACCGTGCCCGTTCCTTCGACCTCACGCCAATAGACATTTTATGAAGATACCTCAAGGAGAAGGTTTACACCGAAAATAACAGTAAGAGTTGATACGTTGAAACCAGTAATTAAAAGACACTGTTTCGCAATTCCAAAGGAAATGCTTGATAACGTTTACAGTTCCATTGGTCAGTGTTACCAGCTGTGTCTGCAACATGATGGTCGTCAGTTTGAACATTTGGGAACACGCGGAGAGCAGTATAGGCTGTTGTGCTTCATGTTTGATGTTTAATGTGCTCCATTCAATGTTACTTTACTTCACTCTACATTATTGTATATTTCTTAATAATCACTGCATTTATTATCAACCAAAGAGTGAGTACATTTTTTGGGACACCCTTTAGTTATACTGATAAATAAGTTGAATGAGGTGTCTATGCGGATCCGTCCATGGAATTGTAGCTTTCGGCATACTTTAAGCGGACTCCATAACCGCATAATGTCAGTTCTTAAACTTGCAGTCACATGCCGAAGTAATATTGCTGTTAGTGAAATCTGGCTATTTCTTGAGTATTTTGGCTGGTAATTCATTAATTTTATTATTATATCATCACGTTTTTTCTTTAGTTTTTTTTTTTTATTATTATTATTCGCCCTCTCGTTTCAAACTTGGAGTGCTTCTGAAGGTCAGGGCGCGAGCAGCAATTTTTTTGGGTTCGCTCTAACAAGTAAACCTATCGATGCTTCAAAGTGCTTTTTTGACCATACTTGGTAGAGGAGTAGGGTATATCAGGAAACCACCAGATTAAGAGTGCTTTCGTCCATAAAGACAGACGCAGTGGCCAAAAGTTTGAGTCATAAGAATAAGCATTTATAGTGCGATCTAAGTACGAAAACACATGTTTATTTATAACATGTTTCTAATAATGGAAAACAAATACATATTAATGGATATTGGGTGAATGCACTATCTTTTACAGAGTACGTTCGTCATGGTCACCATCTTGAAGTCGGTCATCTTGAATCTTGCTCGATTAAAAAAAAAATAGTAAGGGGGTCATAAAACGTATCAATCTGGGTTAGAGTTTTATCAGAAATACATTGGTGAAGTCAGCTTTGCTATAAATTTATTTTTGAAAGAGATAATGAGATATAACATTAGTATGTGTAGTTGATTGAGAAGTCCAGAAACACTCTGCTATTTTTCAAACAATGGAAAAAATGAAAACCAATGCACAAATAATTAGTATTAGTACCTACACAGTACTCATTGTGCATTGGGTTTTCATTTCTCGCCCAATATCCATTATGTTTTTTTTTTTTTTCATTATTACAAACACTTTATAAATAAACTCCTTTTTTCCTACTTAGATCACACTATAAATGCTTATTCTCATGAACCAAACTTTTGGTCACTGAGTCCGTCTTTATGGACGAAAGTATTTTTAATCATGCTTTCTGGTGGTTTCCTGATATACCCTAATCCTCTACCAAGTTTGGCCAGAAAAGCACTTTGAATACTCAATAAGTTTGTTTTTTCTGCTAACCCTTGGGTTAGCCCCTCTCGAGGGTTACGCCCTCATTTCGGGTTGTAAATTTAAATCGATAACATAAATTTATTTATTTGTGCTTGATATGGGTTACGAGGAACAGTGCAGAGGCGATTTGAACGTGTAGCAATTGAGAAGCTTCCTACAGTCAAAAGAAATTATTGACGTTCTTATTCGTGAGAAAAAGTTAAAGTACGGTGTATGTATTTGCAGAATTTAGTTAATTAAATATTGGGAAACAAACGTATTGCCATCTAGCGATCAAATTTTTAACGTCCTCTTTCATATCTTCTCTCTCTCTCTCGTAGTCAGTATGCTTTGCCTCTTTATCTATAGGTCACAACCAATAATTGTAAAACATGCACAAAAAATGTCCACTGCAGTAATCGGGAATCGAATTCGACCCTAGCAGTTATCCACTAGGACCTACCAAATTGAGTTAACACCACCACAAACAAGGTCTTTGGATATAGATAATTTTTCACCGATCCGTAATACATTAATTTCCTTTTAAAATGCTTCTCCAACATAGAAAGTGTGCGTGGACTCGAATCAAAGGTGAGATCCTCCTCCTGTTAAAAAAATCATATTCATTGCACTCACTCAGTGTACAATGTGCTTACAGAAAGGAGAGAGATTCGGGATGAGAATTTATAGTGTGTTTAGAATGTGAGAGGGACAGAGAGAGAGAGAGAGAGAAAGGAAGCAATTCTTAACACAAATTGTGGGAGACATTTTTGTCTTCTCCGGCTCGCTTTACGGACTATCCTTTTGTGTTTCTCTCACAAGAGCATTACTTTCTTTTGCTTTTTCTTGTTCTTTTCGTCGCTTTTTTTTTTTTTACGTGGTCGGGCAATCGATATACGTGAAGGCGTGGGCGTCAAGCGAGGAAATTTGAAGTAATAGGATGGACGTTAGAGGTTACTTCACGGTCACCTCCGGACTATATACAGCAGCATCTTCACACAATCAATGCAAAATAAAGGCTTCTAAAGGCATTTTAAAGTATAGCAAATCAATCACATTGTGTGGAAAATGTATTATAATCCTGGCTTTAAATTTTCCTCTCTTAAAGGACCACAGTCTACTGAAACGAAGTTGATTCCAATCTAAAAGATTTGCACGCATTGTATTTTCGTTTAGTTTAAATAGTTAAACATTCAGAGAAGATAAAAATAGCTGTGTTCATTAAAATATAAGATCTCCGAGAGTAGTGATGAGATATTACGTAGATGAGAGCCTTAATCTTTCTCTCTCTCTCTCTCTCTCTCTCTCTCTCTCTCTCTCTCTCTCTCTGTGTGTGTGTGTGTGTGTGTGTGTGTGTGTGTGTGTGTGTGTGTGT
>JAGDQP010044612.1:0-15844 GCA_022664845.1 Lepisma saccharinum
CTCCCAACCAAGCTCCCGGAGCTTCTGGCGAGTCACTATCGATGTGTGTGGCCTGGCGTTGTCCTGGTGGAACACAATGCCTCTCCTATTGGCCAAAGCTGGCCGCTTCTGGGCGATTGCTGCCTTCAGACGGTCCAATTGTTGACAGTATAGTTCCGAGTTAAGGGTTTGGCCGTAGGGGAGCAGCTCATAGTAGATAATTCCCTGCCAATCCCACCAAACACACAGCAAAACCTTCCTGGCCGTCAATCCTGGCTTGGGCACCGTTTGCGCCGGCGCACCGCGCTTCGACCACGACCGTTTTCGCGTGACGTTGTCGTAAGTGATCCACTTTTCATCACCAGTCACCAACCGCTTCAGAAATGGGTCGCTTTTGTTGCGATTCAGCAGCGATTCGCAGATGGAAATTCGGTCCATAAGGTTTTTTTGCGTTAACTCGTGTGGCACCCATACATCAAGCTTCTTTGTGTATCGAGCCTTATGCAAATGGTTCCACACGGTTTTTTGTGCAATGTTTAGCTCTTGGGCAATCGAAACAGTGCTTACATGACGGTCGGACGCGACAATGTCCATGATTTTATCCACATTTTCGACACTTGGCTTTCCAGTGCGTACATCTTTGACGTCAAAATTACCGGAACGGAATCGACGAAACCAAAATTGCTCGTGATTGGCTGTTACAGTATCAGGACCATAAACACTATTCACATTTGCAGCCAACTGGCTTGCGTTTTCGCCTTTATCGAAGAAAAGCTGTAAAATATAGCGTATTTTCTCTTTGCTAGTGTCCATTTTGACGCGCGCTCACACAACACTGAGTCCTCAACTCATCACAACTATCTGAACATTGTTTGTAGTCCGCAATCTCATCGTTTGAACGCCATTTCGTTGAACCCGATCGGACTTATACAACGCGAGATACAGATCACTGAAGCCATCTATTGGCAAAATAATGGATTACTTTTTACTACACCAGATTTCTGCTGCTGCATTCAACAGATTAGTTTAAAAATAGACCATTTACGGCGCATTTGCATCGCACAGGTATAGCTTTACCATTTTATATTCTACCAATTATCTCTACGCCAAGATTTTCCTTTTGATGTATGCCAAACGCTTCTTTTGGCTAGTGTTAATTTTCTTTCTTTAGGTGGACGAGAGGTATAAAACCGAATTTTGTAAAGAATCTACTAACTGGTTTTGTGCTGAATTTTATCCTGCCTCACTTAGCATTTCTATGAATCAGTTGTCTGTTGCACAAAGTAAAGTTTTTAGTGGCTTGACAGTATCGGTGTTGTTTTAGTAACATCATGACACTTTTGAAGTTTCTTTGGGGACTCAGGGTCACCAAATTCTAATTTCTTCGTTAACCTTCACTATACTCATTGGGAATAAACATTACGCCTTTTTAATATTATTTGAAACTTTTATATTGCAATATAATTTATATTTTAGTATTCTTTCGTGAACTGAGGTCTCTGGCTTATCCATATTGTTGACTAAAGTTTTGAAGCAATAGGATTTTTTTCAATCACCAGAAATATTAATGTAACACTGAAATACTATTTAATAACAACAGAATTGAGGTTATCAATAGCGTAATACAAAGACACTTTGAATTACACTTCAATTACAGGACTTATACGGACAGCAATGATTTACAAATTGAACACACAGCGCCATCTTTTGGAGAACTATAAGACATAAAGGCATCCCTGGCGGTGAAAGTATAAACTAATACAAATTACAAATTATAGACTCATTTCAATGCATTTAGAACAATAAAGATGGTGGAAAGGGATGTTCACTTTTGTCAAATTTAAAACATCGTACCTAATACCTAATTCGTTTTGGAGGGACAGTAGTATAAGGGAAAATGTATGACTAAAATTCAGGCGAAGCTGTACGTGTTTATGATGCACTTGGATATGTTTGGATTATTTTGAAATGGTTATTCCTGCAAGATTGAATGTGACGTAAACACGTATTCGGAATTGCTTGTCAGTACAACTTTGAGTAGTTCAGGTATTGAAAAAGAATGCAGCGAACGAATATAATACTCATGCGTGTCGGCATAGAAGAGTACACTGCTGTTTACGTTCACAATTTTCTAATGATATGATGCTCTCCTTCGTGTAACAGTATAAAGACGGCGCTTCAAGTTGACTGTGGTTACAGCGTGTGTTTAACTTCCTCACAGGATTCGATAGCTATTAGAAACGTATTTTACACAGAGGAAATCTTTATATAAAATAATATTTTCGTCGTTCTGCACATTATTTGCACAAAAATTAACAGTGTGTAGTCAGCACCGGGACGTATCAATGTGCAAGCATCTTGAAAACTGTGATCATATTTCTATTACATGTATCACTACAAGAATGAATTTACTTGTTAGATTATAATAAAGTTGTTTCATAGCCGATCTTTGGTCGAAGAAATAGAGACTATTCAGAATCCTATTTAAACTCGGTGTTAACATAGTTTCACAACAATCAGCAGTGAATATTGTTCTGACCACAAACATCATTAAAAGTAGCCAGTTTTCATAAAAATATAGCAATTTAGTCCACATAATAGTACAAACTACATTTAGTCATCGCTTCTATCACTGACAGTGTTACCATAATACATGTTCCATTTGAACAATAGAAGACGAAGATGTAGCATAAGTAAACTAGTAAGAACATATATTGTATAATAAATACATTTCTCTTCAATAAGATTTATTTATTGAATCCACAAATTAATGTCCTAATTGTGAATTTCAACATGCATATGCCATTTAACACACATATTTTACAGTGCGTATACTCATTTGGACTTCCGTGGGTACATATTCTGCATAAAATAGATTATTTTATACAAGAATGAAATTCATCCATATTGATGTTAAATATATTGAATTCAGAACTTTGTTTAAGAATACAATTATGTAATGAGCACACTCTCCTAATATACGATACGTCTAGAGCTTTGGGCCTATGGGCCGTGAGATGGAAGAGAGCATTACTCTGTCGAGATGCTCTATGCGGGACGTATAGACATAATTAAGATAATAAGCTTTCTAAGCTAGTTCTATTATGCAAACATTTGTGTGAGGAAGAAAGAAGAAAATTAACAATTCTGTTTTCAAACGATTGTAACCTGTACTCGTTTACTATGTCCAGGCATTTTTCGAATTATGGATGCATTCCTGTTTCCTTACATGCCAAAACCCCGTACGAATTTAGATTCCATAATTTCAATTTGCTGAGAGTTCTTCTCGGTATTAAGCTACCATGTTATTGCCCATTATTCTAACTTTGATCTAACGTATGTTGTATGTAAAGATTTTAGAAAATCAATACTCGAGGAATCGTTTACTACCGTCATTATCAACCCGAAGTTCCTGTAAACTTCACTAGCAGTGCGATTGATGTGTATATGAAACGAGAGGTTAGATTTAATGGCCACACCAAGATCAGTAATTGAATCGATTCAAACCAGTAGAGCGTCGAATTTCAAATCGATTGTTTTTTCTCGTATTTGATATTACCCTACATGTTTAATGTTAAATAGTAGCAGGTTTGTTCTGCACTCATGGTTGCTACTCATCCCGATTCTCTCCACACCGTCTCTATTTTCGGCCTGTTGTCCCGCGTCCGGATTCAATGTGCTTCTACTTTTCTACGTTTGTCAGCTCAACGTCTTCAGGGCTTATTGTTGTATCTCAGGACTTTACAGAATAACTCGTTTTCGTCGAAAGAATATTCGAACCATTGCAATGTAAGTTTGACGACAGGTCGTTGATAACGGGAAAACAAAAGATTTCATTCATTTGAAAAATACTTCAAAGCTCGATAATACTTTGGTAAACTTTATTTTTATATGGGCCAGATTAGTAACTTTGGAATTCGGCCCGTCACGATTTGAATTTAGCTGTTAAGTGTTAAAATCCACACCCTTTGCCCCTGCCGGGACTCGAACCCGGGACCGTTGAGTCGATAGCCTACCGCCGCAGACCGCTCGACCACCCAGCCGGCACATCAAAGCTCGAGAAGAAACGGGAAACAGAAGAGCAGGTATGTTGCTGTCCGATTCATCATAAAAATAAAAAAAATATGATGGTTTGCATTATTTTGAAAAAACAATAATTCATATATATGGCAAAAGTGTACACTACGGTCTGATGTAACAAAATATACAAATAATTAATAAATTAACTCAAGAACCGATATTTCATAGACAGGAAAGAGCACACATTCGAAACATTTTTATATTAATGTAAATGTCAATAATTCAGAGATAAGAACGTTCCTGCCTGATTTAACACATAAAAATAAATATATCATTTTACCGGGTTATCCTAAAAGTAATGTCCTATGTATGATGATCGCTGCAATGAATTCATCTGACGATCAAATAGTGAAGTAAATGGCACGACCCATAGCTGCGACATATAGGACAATAAATTGCACAGCAGTGTGTTGAAGGTGAACAGTATACTCCACGTTTTGGAAGAGTGGCACGAGTTTGATTATTGTTCTTCTGGAAGACCACATATGGCATGTCAGATTGTACTAATTTAACCAGATACATCAAGCAAGCGCAACGGCACGAAACATCAATGCCTTATAATGGTCAGGGTGCTGTGGATGTGAGAAACTGCCAGAGGTGGTTCCAGAGGATTTGGTCTGGGAATACTAGCTTCACCGATAAGGCACGAGAAGGAAGACCTGTGCAGCTGGACAACGATGCCCTGCGATCAGATATTGAGGCAAATACTGTAGAAACTATTGAACTGGCCAGCGGACTCCATTCCATCCATTCGGTCGTTCATAGTCATCTGTCAGACTTTGGGTAAGTGTCAAAAATCAGAAAACGTGTACCCCATGCGTTAACGCCTCACCAGAAGCAGTAAGGATTTTTCATTTGCAGTTCCCTGCTCACCCGTCACAGATATGAGCCATTTCTGGAGAGAATTGTGACAGGGGATGCAAATTGGGACCTCTACTATAACATTAAAAGTAAACGGCCGTACGTATCTAAACGAATTTGCAGGAACTTTGCCAAACCAGGATCTTCACCCTTAAAAAGTGTTGTTGAGTGTTTGGAGGGATATTCGTGAGATAATTCATTTTTAGCTCTTGCCACGTATCCAGACTACCAATGCACATGCCTGCTGTAAGCAGCTTGAATGCTTACGAACTGCACTATTAAAGAAACGTCCTGCCTTAGCTATTCGCAACGGTGTGCTCATTCATGGTGATAACGCGCGCCCACACAAGGCAAAGCGTTTTCACAAATTTGGTACGAACAGATTACTCTCATTTTTGTAGTATGCAAATTCGCCTTTACGATAAAACACTGCAAAATGAGGATGACGTGCGACGAGCAGTAACCAAGTTCTTTGCCTCCAAAGCCGGTGACTTCTTTCAGCGGGGGGATTCAACAACTGGTTGACAGGTGGCAGAGTGCTGTGGAGTCCGATGAAGACTATTTTCCTTATTAACGGCAGTGTTCCAGGTAAGTTGCTTTTCTTTTCCTCAAGATACAAGCATGCAACATTACTTTGAGATAAGCTAATATATTACACTTTTAAAAAGTAGACCAAGCACAATTGATACCACGCAATAGATATATTGTATGCAGTTCAATTAGTTGCTTCTTTCGGTAGAAGAAAGCAAAAAAGCATTTCGTTAAGACAACAGAACAAAGCAAAGAAATTGTTGTTTGGGTTAATATAAGTAAATTCTACTCAACGAAGCTTTTTGATTAGCTAATTTCTTAGTTGTACTTCAACTATGAGAAACGTAACTAACTGTTTAGAGTAGATCAGGGTTAATACTAGCAGAGTGACTTAACTCTTAAGTCTAATCGACGTGAGCCAAAGTTGCTTAAAGTCGTTAAAATTAAATTTAAATTAAATTTAATTCCTATGTCTAAAGTTAATCTTTCTATATTTTTATATAGTACTTTTATTCTAATTTCGAAGTCACGAAAGAGATCCATCAAATGATGCTAACTGCTAGGTTTCAAATAATTGTTCCAATTGCTCAAAGCATCAGATGGATTGGCTGATCAGGTAACCTATTTCAGTCTAAAAATTGTTTAGTGTCTACAAACATCAAAGGGGCGGATGTTGGAATTCGCTATTCCAATAGTTGAAACAGGTTTCCTTGTTTCCCTTTTCTTTTGTATCTATCATTTTAGACCATTTAAGTTTGTTTTATATTTTATTTTGTTACTTTACGAAAATTACTTTGATAATATAATTTGCTACCACCTGTCTGTTCTGTTTCAGAGACAGTCATACTAATAATTAGGCGCATATACACGAACCTGACCTCAGGGTATACCCTATAGGGTGCTCATCTTCTGTGCGTGTGGTCACATATTAAATTCTCTCCGGGGGCTATTTAACGCATCTGTTTCATCCTTACTTCACCAACTCGTTTAGAACATTAACCCACCAACGGTCGGTTATATTTTGTAACGCGCTCAGGCGGTTGTGAGGAAATCTCTCACTTCAGCTTTATTTCGTTTCTTAACTTTTAAAACTGTCCGATGCCCTCTCACGTAAAGAATATGCGTATACGTTGTTATTATAGTCATAATTTTGTAATTTCAGTTGATATTTTGGACTATGAAAGCTATTTCGGTTGTAACATTGATGTAATAATGTAACATTAAAATTTGTGTAAAATCAAATTTGTGTAAAATTAATGTAACATTAAATGAGCTCAAAACTCGTCCGTATTTGTGTCAGTAATATGCTCCTGCTGTAGAAATTTCTCATTTTGCGAAGACGATCATTACTGTAGTTCGTTATTTCTTCTATTGTCCCATCCGTAAAAGCTTCAAGCCTTTAAGAATATTTTGGTCGTTTTTAGCACCTTCACCCGTAACACCAGGAAAATGAAGAACAATATTTCTTCGTCTTCCACGTGTTGCTTGTCATGGTGGATGAGCATTCCAAACAGTCAGCTTGTCCTTTCTCAGATAATGCACACCGGACCTAGGATAAATATCACCATCAGCGCCTGTTCACTATGGCTGTGATGCACCGTATTAATGTCTTCACCTGCGTCAGAATCATCGAAGCATCAAATTCCGACTATGTCAGAACCACCATCATTGCGATTCTCTTTTTCCAATAGCCATTGCCTTATCTGGTGTACTTTTGGATCCATTTTACCTCGAAATCACATCAGCGCACCGACAGAAGATCGAAAAAAAAATCACAAACGCGATAGGTCGGTTGTGAGGGATGTTCTCACAAACATAATAAATCTATTACTATCACGGCTCTGATTCACACTGCGTATGCGACAGGTCACTGATAACTTTTCTGACCACGCACAGTATTCCAATCTCCAGCTAGACGGCAGCACAGGGGAATGGACAAAGTTTTAAAAATACAGAAACGAAATATAAACAAAAGTGAGGGATTCCCTCACAACCGACCGATGGTGGGTTAATAATAATTCTGTAATTACATAAAATTGCTCTCATTGGGTGCTATTAACATTGGACTATGGTGTATGTTTCAATAATTATAATAAGAACACTAACGTGATTGAAAAATTATAAGTATATGTGTCTGATTAAGGCAAGTAAATGTATCTGTTGATCTGTTACTGTCGGTATCAAGCACATCAGTAACGATACAGGAAAGATTTTCGTGGTTCTTTGACTTGCTGTTGTTAATATTCTGAGGAAATTTGTCCTTTAAACCAATACCTGTCATAAGTTTTAGTGCCTTCCCATTAAAACAAACCTTAAGGAAGGATGATTATGGACTTTAAGTGCACTCACACTACAAAATCTCAGACAAAATTGCAATCTTTAACCCGTTCTTAAAGCAAGATAAACTGGATCACACTGATCTCTTCGTTAAATATGTTTTGTATGTAAGTGCGAAAACAGAAGAAAGTTTTGTTTCGTAATACGAAAATCATAAATTTCTCACATCGAAATACTTAGAAGCATAACGACGCCTATAGTACTATTCTAAAAAGTAATCGTTAAGTAAAGATCACTATTATGTTTGAATTATTTAAAACTTAGTTTGTAACATAAATCTGTAATTAGTGAATCAAGAACTACATACAATGTGTTATTAAATTTTGTAGTATTGGTTAGAGGAACAAACTCGATTAAAAGTCGATTTTTCTTACGTTTATCTGAAAACAATTCGGCGTTTCTTCTTGAGCACTGAATGTAGAGTTGATAAAGTGTGAAAAACGTACTTTCTGATTAAAAGCGTGCATAGATTCTCAAAATATGATCCATGAATCAAATTGTCAGCAAAATATTCTTATGTGCCGTTAAGCTGACTTATTAGAAAAGTACATAAACGCAGGTTTGTTCTTGTTACGTTACCAGATATACGAATTGCACTTTTGATCAGTCAGCATATTTTATTTTAATTTGTACTTGAACATTAATTTATCACATACTTACCACACAACGTTCCTCAAAATAAACATGATCATCATCTTTCGTGTCGTATCCTTTCTTTACAATTCGACAAGTTCTGCCCAGTCCGATGCATGAACTAGGTCCAACATTTGTGCATAAACTGAAATATTCCTCCATTTCTGTAATTATAAATATAACTAATCTATTAATCTATTGTGTAATTACCCATTAGCGATAGGGAAGAGGTACACTGCAAAAAATACCTGTGTTAATTCAACACAATGCGTGACTACCACTTTTGTGTGTTAAATCAACACAACACACGGTGTTGATTTCGGTACTGTGAAAAAAAATATACGGCTGCAGTGAGATTTGAACATGGGTTGCTCAGTTAGAAGTCGAGCGTCTTACCAACTTCGCTAAATCTTCAGACAGAATATGTACTAGATGCAAACGATATTTAGTAACAACATTTGAGTTAAACGACTACACTATAGATTTAAGCAGTGAAGGGGGTCAAATATATGTTGCTGAAGCCCCAAAATAAACTAAGTTACTTGCACGACTTATCCCATGGTTTAATCACTTCCTATTTGTCAATTGAGAACCAGAATTCTCATTCATTGAATATATTCTATTTCTATGAAAGCAAGCAAGATGGCGACAGTCAAACACTTGAGCAGGATTAGTGCTTATCATAAAATATATTGAAAGTATATATATTTTATATATATTTTATATATATATAGCAGTAAAATATATTGAAAGTAAATGGCTAATTAATGGATAATTGACATAACGCAATACATAGGGGTGGAGTGTATGACGACAATGGCAGCCATCTTAAAATTGGCCATACTTCAAAATCTTTAAATAGTAATTCGGTCATGTGCTATATCAATCCGTGCAGGAATGTTCCAAGAAACTCAGTGACGAAATCAATTTCATGATAACTCTAATTCTGTACAACAAAATGACACATGAAATTGAACTGGGGAAAGTCATCGGAACGAGCGTTAGCCATAGTGCTCTTACCGCCCATACAATTCATTTTGTCTTTCTATCTGCAGAAAGTAACTTTTTTACCTAGCATTACACCTTCTTGTGATTGGGACTTAATCATCCATTAGTGTATTTAAAGCTTTATAGTGCATTTTATGTTGTGGCAATGAGGATCATATTTTCCAACATAACGGTAGATCTTATGTAGCCGTTTTTTCCTTCTTTGAAGTGTTTCAGCAAAAACATTCCAGAACAGATTGATATGCCACATGACCCAATTACTATTTAAAAATTTTGAAACATACTCAAGATGGCCGCTTCCAAGATGGTGGCCACTGTCGTCATACCCCACAGCATGTATTGTATTCTGTCAAGTATCCATTAAATAGCCATTTGCTTTCAATATATTTAACGGTTAATGAAAGAAAAGGCGTTTTCCGTACTCTGTACTTGGTCTCTACGTTCCACGTTTCTCGGGTACCTCTGTCGTTAATTTTTGACGGCAGGCCTACAATTTTGGCTGTGAAAGTTTACTTAGACACTGTTCTACAAACAAATTTTCATCAAAATCGGGCTCTAACACTTGGCGAGCATTTCTTTTTAGTTTATCAAATTAGAAAAGAACATATCGAGTGGGCTTAATCACAAAATACTTGAGATTTACGTCGTTTTCTCCCATTTTCAGGCAGGTATGACGTACATCACTATGATTCGCAACCCTCCAAATGTATGCAGTATTTATTAAAATAGAGAAATTACTCTAAAGAATAAACGGTGCAAGAATTAAGGTGGAATAAATGATGGAGGAGTTATAATAAACCTACACTTAGATCACGCACTAAGATAAAAAGTATACGATAGCTTGAGAGAATGTAGTGTAGCACACGAGGGAAGGAATGATGCCATCTACTATTGTGTTAAAGCAAAATCAAGGGAAATGGAAATGGTTGTAAGGAGATTCTTCTGTAACGAAAGAAGTCTTACAGATAGGAGAAGAGAAACGAAATGCACTGGATTTGTAGTTTATATTCTTCTACATCATCAAACATCACTTAAAATATGTTTAAATATTAAGCAATTTGGAGGAACAAAGAACGAGGTTAATTGTAAAGGGAAGGAAGATATATATAATTGTTATAAATATAACCGTATAAAAAAACAAGAAAATTAGAACAGGGAAAGTAGAAAGAAGAAGAACAATAGAAAAATAATCCAAATTGTAATATGTGCAAACTTAATGGGATTGAAATCAAGCGAAAAAGGGAGTAAATGGGAATACTGACAAATGGCCAACTCAATCAAGATTTATCAGAGGAAGAAACTTTGTTGCAGATAGGATTACTCATCAAAAGAAAATTCTGTGTTAGCTGAAAATGTATTGCATTTGAGCAAAGTCTATGAAAATTTATCAAAAACAAAGTCTTCGCCTGAAAGACTATGAAAAAAATCGTTTTCAGTTTTTGTAGTGTCTAGTTTGACCCTCTGCAGAGTTTATGGTGATGATTCAACCGACATCAAACTTAACTTCAAGAGTGTTCTTTTTAATTGGAAAATTATGTGAAGACAAATAATTATGCTGCACTAGTCCTTTGGAAAAGTGGATCCTGAATATGCAAAATATATTTTTTTTTGTTTCAGGGCTAAAGACGATCACATTTTCAGGGGAATAAACAAAACCTGTGAGATGAATGGGATACATAGGGATGTGGTATATTATTAGATATTTTGAATACGGGAGAAAAGAAAATCGCTCCAAATACTATGTAGTTATCTTTAGTATCTAACAATGTTTACCATTACATCCTACACCAGAAACGTTTGACGAAACTTTCAAAGTTCTAAAAAGAAACTATTTGTTCTGAACAGATAACATAAGTATCAAAGCTTATAAGTCAAGAAAAGAATTTCATTCGTCAGGATATATATTTTTTTGTGTTTTCTTAAGCAGCTATATTTGTATTTCTACTTAAAGACTTAAAACCACCTTTTCCTTTTGAAATTGGATTTATTTACAATGTTTCTTTGTGTGTTCTGTTTTCAGAACCCAGGAAGGGCTATATTTCTCTTTACTCAGTATTACTTCAACGGCATATCCATAGAGAACAGAAAGGACGTACCAAGTACTCCAAATCTCTGAAGGAAAGAGTAATTTCCGAAGGTTCGTTAAAAAATAATTTCAGAACAACCACTGAGAGGTTTAACGAAAACTCGTTTACAGTTATATAGAAGCAACAATTTAAGATTTATAGTAATATATATATATATATATATATATATATATATATAGGGACTGACGAATAATAATAAAGATAAAAAGATATACAGTATAGAAGTATATGTTCCAACAACGTCACATCCGGAGGACGAAGTCGAAGACCTACAAGAGGAGATGCAGAAGATTTTTGATAGTAGCAAATCACATTACAAAATTGTAATTGGAGATCGATGCGAAAGTAGGAACTAAGCAGAGCAGTGACACGAAAGTTGGAAACTTTAGATTTGGCAAAGAAACAAGAGAGTATAGAAGTTAATGGAATTCTAAGTAGTCAACACTCTGTTCCTTTCCAATATAATTTTCAAGAAATCTCCCCAGAGGAATTGGACATGGAAGGGCCCAAATGGGACTAAAAACGAAGAAAAACCACCACTCGTAGGTAGAGGTGTGCAACGAGTGGATTTCGAGCGCTCGAAACACAAAAATACATTTTCAAGCGAGCAGAGTATGATCGAACAAAATCTGCTCGAACAGATTTGTTTGCATACTTTTGCTCGAAATCCTGGATTCGACCGCTCGAAAGTCCTGGTATTTCCCCTTCCCCTTCGTTTATCTTGGTAAAGGACGTAGTACACAATGTTGCCAACTGTGATACTATTATTCTGATCATAGTATAATTTCAACTTTATAGCTTTGATACAACAGATAATTAAGTACTAAGAAACTATTATCGTGATTTCATAGGTACTTTAACATTTCTGGGAGCTCCAGGGGACGCTGACTACGGTTCCGAGCCTAAAAATGTTAAAATTTCTAATCCAAGACCGCGGCAGCGCGAAACATCATCATTGTAAAAGATAATGTGATGAGGAGGGGGGAAATTCATTACCAAGACCTAAAATATACAATTTTGAAATCCAAGATGGCGGTAGGACGAAATGTCACAATTGTTAAAAATCATCAGAATTTCGTGAAATTATATATGTAGGGCTTAAAGGAGCCCTGAGTCCATTACCGAGGGCAGAAATATACACTTTTGAAATCCAAGATGGCGGCAGTGCGAAATGTCAAAATGGTTAAAAATCATCAGAATTAAGTGAAATTTCATATTTCAGTATTTGAAACAATGCTGAGTTCAATTCCGAAGCTAAAATTTCGAACCTTGAAGTCCAAGGTGGCGCTAGTGCGTTATGCCATAATTTTTAAAATAAGTAGATCTTGCGAAAATTCATATGTGCTGGTTTGAAGGTGTCCTGACTTCATTTCCTATTCCAAACATACAATTTTGAAATGCAAGATGGTGCCAGCGCGAAATGTCATAGTTTTTAAAATCATCAGAATTCCGTGAAATTTCATATGTGGGTTTTGAAAACGTGCTGAATTCATTTTCGAAGCTAAAATTATTGAACTTTGAAATCCAAGATGGTTACAGCGCGAAATGTTATAATTGTTAAAAATCATCAGAATTTCCTGAAATATCATATGTGGGGGTTTGAAGGAATGCTGAGTACATTCCGAAGTTAAAATTTGGAAATTTGAAGTCTCAAATAGCACTAGCGCGTAATGTCTAAAGGTGTGCAGCAAGCGGATTTCGAGCGCTAGAAACACAAAAATATATTTCGATCGAGCACAATGTGATCAAACAAAATCTGCTCGAGCAGATTTGTTCGAATACTTTTGCTCGAAATCTTGGATTCAAGGGCTCGAACGTCCTGAAATGTCCCCTTCCACTCCGTTTATCTTGGTAAAGGACGCAATACACAATGTTGCCAACTGTGATGCTATTATTCTGCTCATAGCATAATTTCAACTTGAAAGCTTTGATACAACAGATAACTTATTAAGTGCTAAGAAAAACTTTTATCATGATTCCATAGGTAGTTTAAGACTAACATTCCTGGGAGCTTCAAAGGACGCTGATTCAGAGCCTAAATATGTTGAAATTGCAATCCAAAATGGCGACAGCGTGAAAGATCATCACTGTGAAACTGATAACTGATTTTCGTGAAATGTCATGTGTGGGGCGATTGAAGGGATGATGAGTTAAATTCTGAAGCTACAGTTATCGAACCTTGAAATCCAAGATGGCGCCAACGTGAAATATCATAATTGTTAAATATCAGTAGATTTTCGTGAAATTTTATAAGTGGGGGCTTGAAGGAGCCCTGAGTCCATTTCCGAGGACAGAAATATTAAATTTTGAAATCCAAGATGGCGACAGCTCGAAATATCATACTTGCTAAAGTCATCAGTTTTTCGTTAAATTTCATATGTGGGACTTTGAAGAGGTGCTGAATTCAATTCCGAAACTAAAATTGTTAAATTTTGCGAAATGTCAAAATTGTTGAAACTAAGATATTCGTTCGATTCCGTTGTCAATGAGAAACCGAAAATGGTTTCTCAATGGCGGCAGTTTGGAATGTGATAACATGTTCAAAATTATCAGATTTCTTTTAAATTCCATATGTGGGTGTTCCGAAGAACGCTGATTACGAATCCGAGCCTAACAATGTTGAATTTTTAAACCCAATATGGCGGCAGCGCAAAATATAATTGTTAAAATATTTTGATTTTTTCTGAAAATTTATATCCGGGACTTTCAAGGGGCTCTGAGTTTGATTCCTCTTTCAAAAATGTTGAAATTTGAAATCCAAGAGGGCGGCAACCCGAAAAGTGATAAATTCTTAAAAATTATCAGACTTTGTAAAATTCCATAAGTGGGTGTTCCGAAAGACGCTGATTACGAATCCGAGCCCAAACATATTGAATTTTCAAATCGAAGATGGAGGGAGCGTGAAATATACTGATTGTTAAAAACATTTGATTTTCGTGAAAATTGATATTTGGGGCTTTCATGGGACGCTGATTACAAATTTGAGACAAAAAATATTAAAATATGAAATCCAAAATGTAATCCAAAGTGCAAAATGTCATAATCTCTAGAAATTATCGGATTTTTGTGAAGTTTCATATCCGGGGCTTTCAAGGGGCCGTGAGTTTGATCTCTAGTCTAAAGTGTTTAAATTAAAAAATCAAGATGGTGGCAGCTCAAAACATTGTAATTGTTAAAAATAACCTAATATCGTGGATTTTTTCCGGGATTCCTGAGATTTCTCAGTTGATTCGTAGACTAAAATATTGAAGTTAGAAATTCTCTCCAGTAGGACACAGGCGCGTTTTGAATTTTGTTTTAATTCGTTGATTAACAGTTATTGGTTAAAAAGTACGTTTAATTTTAATCATATTCAACAAATGTTTGATACCTCAGTAGCACATGCAGGTTGGTCGGTTATGGGACCCATATCGTTCCACATCATAAATGCGGACGAGAGAGGGGGCCGCGTCGGTTGATGTGGGATCGACATCGATTATCGGTATAGCTAATTTACCTATTTTCTAAGACTATATTTTGCAAAGAATAAATCGATTTTTACAAACCTTTTTGTTTGCAATGAAATAATTTAAATTAAAAATAGAGCATTCGTCATCGCATTATATCGATCCATGTCGTTAACCGATATCTATATTAATCAATGTCGGTCCATATGGGCAAACCGATGTTTATTCATGCAATGGCATATCCCTCTGGTGATAAAGTATAAAACTTCATGCTGTTGTCAACACGCGGCAAGCTTTGTTTGCTGACAAAGGAGTTGTTCACAATTTAAGCATGTTAAAGTACAGAAATAACATGTCATTCCACGAGAAGGACCCAAAGAAGTGTTAGAGTTGATTGTGTTTTTCCCATAGATTCTTTGATCACTGTAAGTAAATAGACAAACCAACAAGATTTATAGTAATATTAATCTGGCTATCGTACGCCGTCAGAACAGGGAGACATTTTACACTTTTGTTTCGTTTGTACGGTGGAAATTAGCGTATTTTCTCAAGCCCATGTGGTTGTTGAGATATTTTGAAATTTGAGATATTTTGATAAACTCGTATATATGGGTCAAAATTTTGGTTTCGGATGTTCTTCGTTTTATCAAATCAGTAAATGGTCCAAAGTTCTATCGAGATATATTGAAAATTGTGGATTTGAGGTATTTTGACCAACCCTCGAATATATGGTTCAAAATTTTGGTTTCGTGCGTATTCTATGTTCTTAGTCTTGCCAAATTAGTAAATTGTGCAAAGCTTGTTGAGATATATTGAAAATTGTGAATTTGCAATGTTTTGACCAACTCTCCTATATATGATCCGAACAAAAACACCAGAGGT
>JAGDQP010044613.1:2927-15843 GCA_022664845.1 Lepisma saccharinum
GTGATGTCTAGTTCAGTAGCCCAGTAGATTACGTCAAGCTAATAAAACACATGAATGAATGAACAGGGATCTCAGAAATCAAACACAGTACTTCGAATGTGAATATTTGAAGCTGGCGAAAATTCGAAGACACAACTCACCTATCAGCTAAAGGATGTTTCTAATAGCAAGGTGTTCGTAATCTATTGACGGAAGATGGCACTTCTCTCAAGCACATCGCATGTTCTAATTTCAAAAGAGTTCCTAATTGCACTTTCGTCACGTTTGCCGAAGACTGTTTTTCGAACTTTCAATTTCATTGGAGCTGAAGATAATTTTAACTCTGGCCGAAAATGATGATAGAAATTTTAGTAGTAATGTCACTGTCTTTATAACCGAAATACAACAATTTGAGTTCGTCAACTAGGAGCAGAGACCGATGTTAATAGCTCAAAAGCAGAGTATGCTTTGCCCTCTTGATTGGGAGGAGAATTGGGGTTTATTAATTCTCCTTTCCACTTGTTTCCAGCCTGTCTGGCTGCCACTGATAAGGTGTTCGATGACTAGGAAATGGGATATTAACAATATAAAAAAAATAGTATTTTGAGTGGAAGAGGAGGAATAAAGAATTTAAGTAACTTACATATAGGATAAGATTCAAGGTGACTTTTGGGGATTTCTTTTGTATAGCTCCACTTACAATTACAGAATATTTAAACACGTGGCATGATTAAGTTAAACGTGCTTGGTTATTGGCTGCGGATATCGAGTATCTTGATGGATGGATTTACATTACTTGGGCAGGTGGTTTCGTCAGTTCCGTTTCCAGGTGTTTGGGAAGTGATATCATTTAGAAATAGTAGATGGAGAGCGTGATGTTTTATGGGTTCGTCTTCGATTATATCATGTTATACTATGGATATTTGTTTACAAGGATAAACTGAGATCACTGGTTTTCCTAATATTGTATAGCCATTACCGCTGGACCATTACGTCACGCTAGAGGCCTACTTAAATAACCCATTATATTCGTCATCTTGAAAATAATACAAAATGCAAAGATACGACATAAATAAACTAATATTGAAATTAGAACAAATGAATAATACCATTTGCTGCCCCTCAACTACACCAATCTTTCACACCTCGTAATCTTAAACTTTCAAACATTTTATATCCTTTTAATAAAGGTTCAACCAAATTTAACAAAATATTGTTGTCTAAGTGTTTTAGTTTACAATCCATTAGCATAAAGTACTAAACTTATATCCACAATTAAGAGCAACCTTAAGAAAGATGCCCAAATATAGTCACATTGATCCAAATCGTAACGGCTTTTCACTTTACAGTAAACAACACTTAATAAAGGATCTGAATATGCTCGTAATAGTTCTGTTCAGAAATCACAGTTTCTCTAAAACTTTACTAAACTTTATTTTAGTAACTTCTGACTTCGGTCCCATCACCATTAAATGAGTAGGATGCTTGTTAAAATCCACAACCAGCAATGCCCATGACTAGCTTTGGAGACTCGACGACACAATTTAACTAAAGAAATGTCATTCATACTTTTGTGTCAATGTATTATTTCACCTTTAGTCAATACCTTTTAGGAGGCATTTTGATTTGCAGTTTCCGAGAAAGTATTAAAAGTAATAACAATGAATTCATATTAGGAAATTAATTGTTCTCTCTTTTGCAGGATCTCCTTCTCAAATATGAACCAAATATTAAAGACACTTCCATTCATAACCTTTCTGATAATACTAAGATCAAGAAGTATAATTTCTTTCGATAGAACATACAGTATTCAAGATAATGTTATAAAGTGCATCAACTCGATTATCATGACATATTTTAAAAGTTCAAGGCAAATAGTGGTTTTCCAGGATGAAGAAGCATATGTTCTTGATAGCTGTTTGGCTAGGAATGTCACCCTACCAATAGTGCGAATCAACTCAAATAAAATCAGTCCATATGCTCTGTATAAGTTGGAAACATTCGCCGAACGTGACAGACTCAGTGTAGATTACATTTTTTTAATACAAAATCCAGCAAGCATTTTCCTTATAATGAAAGAATTTTGGTGGTATAAAAGCAGAAAGTCACCAGGTAAAGTTGTGATAGCGATTATGAATACAAACATCATTAATCATGATCTCACTGATATTTTTGAGATCATGCATAAACATGAAATGGTAAATTCTATAATTATTGCTTCTGGAATTGATCAAATAACCAACGAAAAAGAAAGTACCTATGAATCATATATGAATTCAATTGCTGCTTATACTTACTTTCCATTTTCTAAACAACACTGCAAGTCCGTGGGGAAGGCAGTTCTATTAGACCGTTGGCATGAAAATGCTTTTATAGTTGGTGCAAATTTGTTCCCTAAAAAGGTTAACAATCTCTTCCGTTGTACAATAAGTGTAGTAGCTACGTTAATGCCTCCATATGCTTACCCAATACCCAACGCTGATGGCACAGTTACGTATGAGGGAAGTGTAGGGACACTTCTGTCAGTAATTGAAAAAATGGTAAATTGTACTTTCAGCATATATAACCATTATATCGAAGGATATTTGATCAAAAATGGGTCATTTTCGCAGGACGTGAGGGATCTACTAATAGGCAAACATGAAGCATTCTTTTCAGCAACAATAATTAGAGAATATCTTCTAAGTTTCTTTGACTACATACTCACTGGAGATTTGGCTTACCTGGTGTGGGCTGTTCCTCTACCACAAGCATATCCTCCTTGGATGAATGCATTCTTTCCATTACAACCTTTAGTTTGGATCAACACAGCGTTAGCTCTTCTAGTTGTCAGCTTATACGTTCAAGTGTTCAAGAACTTCAGATTACGTAACATTTCTCATGTATCTGATTACTCCTTTATTGAGACTCTTTCAATTCTTTTGAGCATTTCTATACCTTCTCAGCCGTCACAACTATCAGGAAGGGTCCTATTCATAACGTGGGTGATAGCTTCTTTAGTAATAAACACAGGCTATCAGGCACCTTTACTAGGATTTCTAACGAAGCCGAAGATTCACTCTAGAATTAAAACCTTGGAAGATATTGTGAATGCAGGCATACCATTTGGAGGTCCTTTGCGTCTCAAAGACATACTTGGCAACGAAGACACCTACACATTTTCAGTTATGTTCAGCAAGTATCAATCAATGGATTGTGGATTCGATTGTTTCGAAAGAATTTCCAAAGGAGAGAGATTTGCTTTCATTTTTGCATATCGTGAAACATATCTGCTTGGTAAATATTTCTTTACAGACAATTTTGGACGCCTAAAGTATGATATAGGCACAAACAAAATTCTAACGTTTCCTGAGACGTTTTATGTGCGACGTGGTTCACCTCTTATAGTACCTTTTAGTCGAATTATAACTGCGTGCTTTGAGGGTGGTTTAGAGTTCAAATGGGAAGAGAAAAGGCTTCCTTACTTTCGTGAATTTTTTAATTTCAATAGCAATAGAAGAGTGGAATTTGAAGAAGAGAGTGCTATTGCTATGTCTATGAAGAACTTAATTAGTGCATATACATTGCTTTTGATTGGTCTTTGCTTTGCACTCATATTTTTTATTATTGAAATTATCCTTAACATAATAGATAGAAAGAATCGAAGAATATTGTAGTCAAATTTTAAGTTGCGAACCGATGAAACCATTATATTTTAAATTGAAGCTTCTCTGCATGCTTGAAGTTTTGATGTTTTTTGTATACTGTAGGGTTTTATTAGAAAGGTGGAAAGTTCTAATCGCTTTGCCATAAAAAAAACGATTTAAAATTACTTTCAAAATCACGTGTGAAGAACCTTTGGTGTCCTAGAGTATATCTCTGTTGTTCCCGTCAAAATTCTGATTAGAATAACATATTCTTCATGATTAAGTTTGTCAAGCACTGTAAAGCAATAAACGTTTGCCAATGGTATTGTATGGTCCGCATTGAATATACTTTGGAATTGTCACTTATTTATTCAAGCGCTTTCTTCCAAGGTGCAAATTTCGTGTACCGCGGCGTTAGCCGTCCTATCGTTGTCATCGAATCGAAGTATTGATAAAATATAAAGAAACTTTCTTTTACTCATTACTCTAAACTATATGGTTCGTCCAGGAGAGTTTGACGATAAACCATACATTGGGAAGGTTATGATTGACTCGAATCAAAAGGAAACGACTAGTTCGGTATTTTGATTTTAGCCTCATTTGTAATAGACATTTATTTTATAGCAACTTGTTTATTGGGTTTCTTGGTAATTATGTTAACTTCTTCTGTCCTAAAGAGCTTCTGAAAGGAACCTGAGACACTTGTTGTACCCCGTAGGTGTCAAATTATGTTGAGGAAGTGTATTCCTTCTTGCTACTTGGGAAATATATATTCTTCCTGAAATCGTTTTAGCTTTGCTTGTAGCACAGTCAACAGCAACTTCTTATTTCACTGGTTTGTCTTCCTCTTTGTACGAGCTTGTTTCTCTTTCCCCGACCACTTATGTATTACCTGGTTCTGAGTAACTAACATCTTTAGCTGCTTTATTAACTAAGCGTCCAACAGTTTCATACTTTTCCTCAACGGTCGACTACCCTGACTGAGGTTCTTGCAGAGGGTTTTCTCTGTGGCAACAGAAAAATACCGGGATGGTACCTACCGGATTGGCCCTCGTTGTTTAATTTCCCGATCCTATCATGGCTTGAGCCTCAGATACCTAACAGTCTTAAATAAATAGAGAAAAAACGGAAATCAGGTTTGAATTACTACAATAAATAAGAAACATTACACTAGTCAAAGTACCTCATTACTGTATTATTGTAATGAAAAGAATTAAAGCAAATAATATTATTTATTATAGACAGTTAGGTACAAGAACAGGTAGGAATTAAAACGTGAATTAAGAATCATTTTTATTTAGGTTACATGCTATTCCAAGGGTAATATATTACAAAATTGGAAGCAGACGAGACATATATCATTTACTCTGTTATGTTTGTCACTAAAAATGGATGTATTAATATTGAGAAATTTAACTTATTCCTCAGATTTCTGGCAATAAATGTAGGTTGACACGTTTTGCCTACCTTTGGTAATTCTATGGTTAATACGCTGACCTTTTATAGCTTCAACTGTACTCGTGGCTCTATGTAGTTTGTACCATGAAATCCAGCTAGGTGTTGTCCCATAGAATAATTTCAAAATCCTTGACTATCCAGTTGCCTTGTTAGTTTCCAAACTCTCAACTGCCCGGACTCTCCTATATTTCTCACTGATAAGGCGTTTCTTATTAACATGGACAAGGTTCCTTTTGAAGATCCTCTATACGACGCTCCGAAATGAAATTATAAATGTTCACATTAGATGTGTATCTTAATTAAATCTTCAGAAATTAACAGTACAAATTTACTAAAAGCAACTACTGACTACCTACGTATCTTCAAAACAGATATTTCTGCCATTTTGCGAGCTCTATTAGTATTGGCTTCACAAGTATCTGGTGCTTCCTCAAATCAAAGGCACTCGAAGACTCTCAGTGATCTCTTCTTTAATGCCGCCTTTACGGCCTCCTTGAAGTCTTTTGGCTGGTCTTTACCTTCTGTATATATATTTGACACAATCTCTTAAGAAGTATAACAAACGTGTATAAGAAGTATAACAAACGTGTGTAAGTACAAACGTGTGCAATAAGGTATAAATTTGTGAGCAAACAATGATTCGCTGTACGTACATTTCATGAAATTGATATGCCAAAACGCTGCTGAACCGTCCGAAGAGCTTAGTTCTTTGTCGGCCGCTGTATTTATGATATCATGTTGATATTATTGAACCAGAACGAGCAGTTTCTCTACTATATTCAAATGAATATTGACTACGATGAATGTATGAACGTTAGCAACTGTGAGTACATAAATCCTTTTGTAGAACGACTTTTGGATGTTACTTATTTTCAGACGCCGCGGGTTGATTCAAAGAGTAAGTGAACTTATTAAAGTCAAGATGCATCTAGTCCTTGAAGAGAAAGAGAGAAATATTAAATAGGTAAAGGAAACTTGTAAACATAAACTTGTTTCGAAGATTACTAAGCTTTGAACACAATAATTACTTCAAACTGATAAGTAAATCATATTTAGGTGTTGTTTGAATTATAAGTACAAACATGTGGTTGCGTGCTGTGATAAAGTAATTTAAGGAATAAATTTCACCAGTAATTACTTTAATTCTAGACATTTACTTCACTTGAATACAGAGAATTCAATAGTCACTTTACAAACGCAATACTTATCCTTTTATCATGTGGAACACGTCTGCTAAAGTAAACGAATTGTTTTTTAATTAATTAATTAATTAAAATTCTAAACAATCAATTCTGAAAGGAGAAAACAATCATTATTAACCCTCTTATTTTGAAAATCGATACAAAACATTCTAGAACATCTAGATTCTTTATGGAAAATAAGGGATGAGTGATGTAAGTGGATTTTATATAATACTTGGAGTACGAAAGTAAGAAAAGTTCTTTGTGGCAAAATTTGAAATTCTACATAATTTTATATGTACAGACAAATACAAGTCTCGCTCCGTTTTTAATAACGCCAACTTTCATTGAAGTTTATTTTCACTTGAAACAGCAGTAAACTATGACTCATCGTGCTCGGTACACTACTTCTTAAAGAAACAAATTTCCCAAAAAGCACTTAGAGCATTAATGACCACAGGAAAGTAATGTTTTTCCAAATTAAAACTACTGCCATTAGTTTGATCTTTGAAGAAGCTTTCCAAGAAATTATGCAATAAGAGAATATGTATAGTCCATTTATTACAAGTAAATCTATATTTGATGTACAGGTTTATGTAATGGTGATTATGAAGTTTTAAAACGATCTCTTTCAAAATACATAAAATGAACAAAGCACGTTGCTTCCTTAAGATCGTAATTTGACATTTCACTATTCGTTTATCCACATTATTTCATTGGTTGTAATTGATGTAAAATTAGCATGTCAATTGTAATTAAAATCACAAAAATTTGTCCGGAGATTTGTTGTTTTTTTGTTTTGTTTTCTTAAATGTGCTTCACTTTAATTAATTACACGGGTCAACAATAACTTATTTTCTTAACTTCTTGTGTCCTCACTATATTCCGGTGTCCTGACTATATTCCGGAGTGCTGATGTCAAATACATTTAAAATTATATATAATAGGAAGAATATGAATATATAGTAGGAATATAAGCACTGTACTGTCGCAGTATATTCTTGTAGTTCACAAACCGTCAAGGAAATGAAACATCATAGTACATAAATGTAGAATGGTGGGAAAGGACTACATTTTAGTGTAGATGTTCAACGTGGCTGCCATATTGAAACCCCCAATATTGAATAGAGGTCAATTACTTCAATAAGAAAGTCAGTTATGTGACATATCAAGCAACACGATAATATTGTCATACACATACCTGGTATTACATTTGACCTACCTCTTACGGTGTCAGACTTATCATTTTTGAAAATTCCCTGTACATGTGTTAAATATCTAGCTGCCTCTTAACTCCAAAAGCGTAACACTTAGGTCAAGCTTAATACATGGAATGGCTTTCTGGGAAAATTTTCGTATTTTTTGATATGTTTCAAGTCCCACTTGCCATTTGTAAATGGATCCAATATGGCGGATTTCAAGATGGCGACCACGTTGATACATTTCTCCAAAATGTAGCCTGTTCCGACCATTTTATGTTCTACGATGCTTCACTTCCTTATCTATTTGTGTGGTGGTGGTACTCAGCAGGTTCGCCCTGGGTCGCCTTGTCCAGTTGTGATATTAAGAAGGTTCGCCTGAACTGGTTGTTATTATTTTGGCCGGTTCACCCAATCAGTTTTCAAATCAATCGAATAAATGATTCGATTCTCTGTACAAGTAATGGATGAACACTATAATTTAAAAATTGCTTCCGATAATGAGGCGAACTAACACAGACTCGCCGCTGTAAGAATCCACTCATGAAATGAAGTTCCAGCAAGAGACACAAATACTGTTTTAAAATTGTATATGGCCTTTTAGTTTCATAAGAGAAGTAGGAAAAATTTAGAAATGCAGTCTGTATTTAGAAACTCTAATCTTTGCAGAAGATCTTACCTTGAAAACTTTCATTTTGGAAGAGATGCAACGGCTCTCCTTGTCCCTCTGAAAGTGAGATACTGCGATGATAAGAGCTGGACAAATAAGGATTCCGTAGTGTAACACCCGGATTTACTTGAATCTCCTGCAGTGGATAAAGGAACGAGAAGGAAGACAAACATATTTTTTTTTATATCGGCAACGTTGGGGATGAACATGGCAAACGGCCCCGTAAAGCGAAAACGTAGGGCAATGCGACACATTCTAGTAAGGCCACGTTGGCCGATATAAAAAAATACATGTATGTTAATTCTCGTTCCTTTATCCACTGTAGGAGTTTGAAGCGCATCCAATCTTATATCTCACCTTGGCCAATATCCCTTACCTTTCTTCAATCTCTCCATTGTAGAAGTTTCAAGACAATCAGGAGTGTGAATTTGTCGTTCCGGTTGGTAGGTGTACATTGCACACGATATTCGTAATTTGTGGGCCTCTTACCACTCTTATAAACTACTATTACAATTTTCCCATCCCTTATTGGTTCTTCCTCTATCCATTGTAAAAGTGTGAAGCAAATCCATAGTGTGCGTTGGTAGTTACGATCTTGATACAACGTGTCGCATTGCCCTATATTTGCACTTTAGAGGGACATTTGCCCACTTCATCCCCCACGCTGGCCGATATAAAGATGCCTATGTCTTACTACTCGTTGCTTTATCGACTGGAGGAGTTTTAAGCAAATCCGGGTGTGACACTTGGGAATCCTTGCTTGTGAGTAGAATTTCAGCGATGGTTTCTTTCTAACTCAGTGAACCTGAAAGCAAGTACTGTATAAAGTCATGATTTAAAAAAAACTTAAATTATTTGGTGTAGGAATGAAAATTCAAGGGATTGTTAAGAGACTGGATAGTCCAGAGTGCCATCCTCGACAATGAAAGTAGGTTTCAAACTGGAGATCTTTACAAGCAGATTTCAAATCTATGTTCAGTATTGGATCCTACCACCGGCTTTCTGACGTGATCATTTAACCTTAGATGAAAAAGTTAGATTTTCATATTTGAGCGAAGTGATTGCGTTTGACATTTGGAACAATGATTTCATGACTTATGTGAAATACAGGAATAGAAGAAAAGACAGTTCTCCTCTTACCACACATAAACTCTGCCTTTGTTTAACTAAACATATCAAGGTTTCAGCGTCATGAACCTTATCTGTAAATTTAAAAGAAAGCCTCTGTTAATAATCCTGCCGTGAGAAGGACGTTAAGCTAATCAGATTATTCGTCATCAAATGGGATCAGAATAGTATAGTAAATCTTGGTTGAGAAGGGGCCTTCATACTATAGAGGACTGCAGGACGAAGGAAAATGACGAGATAGAACATCCGAAAATTGCAGGTGGATTTGAATTCTCCTTTCGTTTTAAATTCCCTGAGTCTCCTTCCTTTTAAAATTACAGTTGATGACACACGTTGACAAAAGCCATTAAATGTGAAATTGTAACTGTTATATTCAAATGTTATACGTAAGTGCATTTAGGATTTACACGTATGTTCAATATTTTTATAAGAATTTTAAGAATTTAAGACGTAATGCTCTTGTTCATGTTTCAATTATTTAAATTCACTATTTCTTAATTTACTTTATTGAGAAATAACTACTAATAAAGTTGTATTGATTATTGTGTATAAATATCCTCGTGTGTGTGTTCCTTTCCTCGCTTTCTGTCTAAATCTCCATAGCTTTCAATTCAGTATTGCATTATATTTAATCGAACCTTCGCTCATTTAAACAGCTGAGAGTGAGAGAAGAAGTTTGCAACATAGTTTTAACAAACTGTAATTCTTGTTGCTCTTTTATTGCTATTCTGTTCTTGTAAAATGTGATCGATATGAACATATTTAAGGGAGACAATATTTGATCTTTTCATATCTTTCCTGTAACGAATATTAGAAGTAGTGTGAACTGGTTGTTATTATGATTCACTATGTAATGTTGCTTGGGCTTAATCTCGAAGCCCGAGTTTCCAGACTCCACCCACTCGGCCACGGAAGACGGATTAGCAAAAAGAGAAACCAGATCTCAAGATCTCACCAAATTAACCTCTCTTCTACAAAACTGCTTAATACGCGACCTATTGGTGGAGTGAGAGAAGTGCAAGAGAACTCAGTGATACACTTCAGTTTCGCACACACAAGTGCATTGATCGGTGACCTTGATTTCTGTTGCTTGAAAAAGGCAGTCGAGGCAATGAAATTATTTTCAAGATATTTATTATAAAACAAAAAGTGCTTGTGAGTAATACAGAATATATAAGTGCAGAAAAAAATATGACTTGCATCGCAAGATAAAGGTAAGCTTACAGCGGGTAGCTTCTTGCTCCCAAAAATAAATATATAGATATATACTTCATCGAATGGGTAGTCCAAGTGACTCCCTCCACGATATCTAATCAACGGGCAACCGCACGTGCTCCCATGACTTATTTCACTTTCCTCGGTTCCACAAATTACATTTACAACCCTCACGGAAAGAAAACGAATGTGCACAAATAGAACATACCCAATACACACACTATAAATACTATATTCAAACATAGGTACATACAAATACCTGGGACTCGATTTGTGGCCTGCCGTGTGAGTTTCCTGACTGAGATTCCCTCTTTCTCACACAGACGACTAGGAAAATGGAGGATCGTTGAAACTAGCCAGTGAATCCATAAATAAACAATATCGGGTTTCCGACTTCCTTCACTTCCAGTATGGAATTCCTCAAAATAAACAATGTACAGCTCACACACGCAGCTCACTCGTCGATCCCATAACGTTCGATATTTAAGTTACATATAACATGCGCATCACCCACCTACGATAGCGACGAACTGAAGCTTGAGCTTCAGCCGTCGTGTCTCGAACCCATGGACAAATCTGATTGGCTTACAAGCAGTCCAATCAGGACAAAGCATTCAAAATATACCATTTCAAATTCACAACACTAAATCATAAATCAAAATAACACCAGATTTGGGCAAAAAACCTAAATACTAAAAACAAGTAGAAAAAAAAAACCAATTCCAAACTCATACCATTACAACCATAACTAATGAGTTTGTGAGAAACAAGACTGTACTAGTGGTCCATTCATATATCAAGTAGCACATTTTCAGAGAAGACAACTCTGACATCGTAAGAGGTGGGTCAAATTTAGTACCTGGAATCAGTTTCTTATAACATTCTAGTATTGATTGATACGTCACACGATTCACTTGCTAGTTTAAAAAAAACACCCAATATGGCGAATTTCAAAATAGCAGCAACGATGATGTTGCACTCCAAAATGTAGCCTCTCTCCACCGTTCCAAGCTTGTGTACTGCAATGTTTCAGTTAGATATCGGTTTGTAAGAAACAAGTTTGTACTGGAGGTCCATAAATATATCAAGCGGCACATTTTCAGTGAAGATAACTCTGACACCGCCGAATGTAGGTCAAATCTGGTACCTGGAATATATTTCGAGGGACATTTTCATATTGCAGGGACACGGCCCACTTGCAATTTGATAAAATGACCTATAATGTAACGGATTTCAAGATGGCGGCCACGTTCATCTAGTCCAAAATGTTATTTTACCACTGTTCCATATTTGTATACTACGATGCTTCATTTCCGATTTGTGAACTAGAAGGCTGTACTATGACTTTTGTCTCACTGTAGTCTCCATATCAGTTTAGATAAAATGGTGTGTGATGGTGACAAACGGTGGGCTTGTTAGAACACAGCGCCCCCAACAAACAAATCCTTAATCATTATCAAAAGCGTTTTGTGACTCTTTATTCTGTCGACCAGTATTATCATAATATTAGAGTTTACATTTAAAAAATAACGTTACGAAATATCTGCTTCGGATAAAGTAACAATAAAATACACTTTGTAATAAACTGATCTAATCAACCAGTGAACGTATCATGCCTTCTGTCGCTTGTAAAAGATTAAAGACATACAATAATATTTAACTTGTAGGTATACTTATCAGAGTATCAAAATATTGGTAATTAATTTGCCTTTGCCCCTATAGTCCTTAGTTAAACGAAATAATAAATATACCCATAAACTGTTGTTTTATCAACTATAAAAGCACATTCTATCATTTTGTCCTCCGTCTCACGGGTCAATTAGACCGTGTTGTGTTTGCTAAAGAATGTTTAAATTTCTCAAACAAACACTGATAAAACAAGAGAAGAAAACAAGTAAATGTCATGACACAGTGTGCCGTTACAACTTTGAAACCTTTATATTCAGATTATATCATATCGAAATTTTGCAGATGAATACGCATGATTAAATCTGTACCCTGCATGTAAGCTGCATTATCACACTCTTTGCAAAACTAAAACTCAATAATTGTTTGCTCATAAATTCCTGCTCGAAAAAGGGAGCGATTAAATCCACATTGTAAATAGCAAGAGTATGTGATATCTATATTATTCTTGTAGAAGCGTACTGTACAGGGTCTTACTATAATTCCATATCCTGATATACTTATATCCAATTCACGACTTCCCAATGCAAAGATGTAGGAGATCCGGTAATCGTTGCCCGATGGAAGGACGGCAGATATGAAGCAGAGAGAAACTTATTCCTTAACCGACTACGTAATTTACAAGGTTACCCTCCTAGACTTGAAGTTTATTTAGGTCATCTATTATTTATGAACAACATAATCATGGACAGCGGACAGAGACGTTTGACAGGTCGAACTGGTAATTCCCTCCACGTACTGTTCGAAAGAATGGATTTTACACTTAAAATATAT
>JAGDQP010044614.1:0-14279 GCA_022664845.1 Lepisma saccharinum
CCTAAGTTTACAAAAATGGTGGCTCTTTCACACAACGGGTCTCGATTTGACACTTTGTTTGTTGCTCGTAGCTTATTGGAGCATCAGAAACTAGTTTTCATATTATTGCACAAGAACAGAAAATTATGCAGTTAACTGTAAATAATATTATTTTTAGAGATACGTTCTTGTTAATGGGAGTTAGATTAGCCGACTTACCTGCTACTCTAGGTTTGAATGAATCTCTCAAGAAAGGCGATTTTCCTCACTTATTCAGCACTCCTCAGAATCAGAATTACGTAGGACTATACCCAAAACTTGAGTTTGATGATATAGACTCAAAATCGGAGAAAGAAGGTAAAGAGATTGCTGCGTGGTATCAAGAAAGTGTTCAGGGTAAAAGTCTTTTGATTTCCAAAAAGAAATCTTAGAATATTGCAAGAGTGATGTACGTATCTTGACTTTGCTCGTATCAAGTTTGCAAATCTCATTGAAGTTAAACTATTGGACTTCAATGTTTTCTGCATACCCCCACTATTGCTGCGTGTTGTATGGAATGTTTTCGTTCTCTTTATTTACAAGAAATTTGTATTCCTATTATTCCACCCTTGGGATTCCATCATGGTGATCATCAGAGTAAAAAAGCACGTGAATGGCTTAAGTATACACAACATGAGTGCAAAATTACCTTTAGAACAGCTGAAAATGGTGGTGAAGCACAATTCAAACATTTTAAGCTGGATGACTATGATAAAGATAGTCGTACTGGGTTCGAATTCTGTGGTTGTTACAAGCACGGCCACACATGTTTATTTCAACTTCGCAATAGGCCTATTGATGCTGAGGGTCGTAGCTTGCAAGACCGATATGATGCAACGATAGCTAGGAAAGAATTTCTTGAAAACAGTTGTGGTGTAAAGCTTATCGAGATATGGGAATGTGATTGGAACAGAGCAGTTAAAACGTCTCCTGAAATCCAAACCTTCCTTCAGGAACACTGTTCAAACGTTGAAGGAGGATTATGTCCAAAAGATGCTTTTAAAGGTGGACGCACAGAATGTTTTCGAGCTTTGTATAAGTGTGACGAGAATGAATATCTGGAATATAGAGACGTCACAAGTCTCTATCCATGGGTCATGTCTAAGAAACCACTCCCTACGGGTGAAGTGAAAATTCACAATAAAGGAAAAGATATGCCTAATCAGAGTAAGGCGCATGGACTTGTATTTTTTAAAGTTTTACCACCTTGTGATCTTGCCATTCCACTTTTTCCATATAATGCACATAACATACTCATTTTTGGTCTTTGCCGAACCTGCATGGATGAAATGCATACGGGTAACTGTAACCATAGCGAGGGAGAACGTGCTATCAGGGACGTCTTCTGTACACCCGAGCTCCATGCTGCATTAGAGAGAGGGTATCTGATTCTTGACACATATGAGACTTGGGAAATGGAGATGACGGAAGGATTGTTCAAACGTTATGTTAATAGCTTCTTGAAAATGAAGCAGGAATCTCCTGATTGCATTACAGAAGAACAAAAACAAAACTATTTTTCTGATTGTGCACGTCACGAAGGAATTGATCCTGATTATGATAAAATCGAACGAAATGAAGGATTGACATATATCTCCAATTTTTTTAAATTCCTTATTTGGTAAATTGCGACAACGCAGCGACTTACCGCAGACAAAAGTTTTGAATGATGCTCAAGGATTTAACGAAATTGTAATGTCATCCAACTTGGAAATACAAAGTGTTGTTCTTGTAGGAGAGAAAATGCTCGTAACATTCAAGGATTTGGAAAATTTGAATTCTCCATATGGATATATAAATTTAGCAATTGCGACATTCATTCCTTCTTGGGCTAGACTTCGTTTGTATGAAATGCTGGATACAGTGGGACTAGAAAGAGTCTTATATTGTGATACTGATTCAATTACTTATATACAACGACGTGATGAACCCGAGTTGTTACCTACAGGAAACTACTTGGGAGAATTGACTACAGAAATTAAAAAGGGGTAGGAGATGTGTATATTCTATGGAGCAGGCCCCAAGAATTATGCGTACCAAGTGGAAAAGGCAAAATCGAACATGTATATAAAATTCGTGGAATTAGTCTTACTTGAGGAGCGCTTGAGACAATAACCTTCGCACATTACAAGAATTTAATTACTGAAAAGTATGAAAGTTAGGTAATCTTTAGTCCAAATAACATTTTACGCAAACCTGGATATAGAATTTTGTGTAAAGGGCAAGGGAAGCGTCATTATATTGTGAATAATAAGCGTCGTCGATTAAATCCTTCAAGAAAAGAAGATTATCACACGCTACCTTACGGGTATCGTACAAAGTAGAAAAGCAAAGTCTACTATTGTCTGCATTTTACTAAATACCTTGTACTGATAGTAGGGAAAAACTAATAAGTAGCTCATACTTTTACTTGTAATTTATATTCTTTCACATCTTTTAATTCCGTGAAAAGTTTATGTAGGTGAAGACAAAAAATGACTGCTTAAAAGTTTTTATGCACAATAATAAAAGCAAAAATTACTTTGGTTGGAAAAGACTTGTATTTGTATTTTGCTTAAATGCTTTTATGCAGAATAATAAGACAACAAAATTAGTTTGCTTGGAAAGATTTGTATTTGTATTGGCTGGAAAGTTTTTTCTGTACAATAATAAAAACAACAATTAGTTTGGTCACAAAAGAATTGTATTTGCTTAAAAAGTTTTTTTCTATTCAGTAATAAGAAACAAAATAGTGACATTGGTTGGAAAAGATTTGTATTTGTATTTTACTTAAAACTTTTTTCTGTACAATAAACAAAATTACACTACTTGAAATATTTTCTAAGAAAACAAAAATTAATTTGGTTACAAAAGATTTGTATTTATTTGTATTTGAAACATTTTGTACCTCTTGTTTTTTTTTATTTTGACAAACTGTACTTGTAAACATAATAGAAATAAACGATTTTCTTGATACAGCAAGTATGTTTTTTCTTTACCCTAAAGCTGTTGACTAGTTTTTTAATTGCAAAAGTATCCAGTCTTGAATAAACCACATATCCAGTCTTTATACCACAATATAAATAAAGTGACTCCAAGTATGAGTTATTTCGTACAATTTGTTTGTACCTTCTTAAAAAAATTACGTAAAGTTTGCACACAGTCTGTATGACTTGCAATAAATATCTCATAGATTTCATTACATATAGGACCGTAGGATAAAATCTCCCAAATTCTTGTTGTACTGATGCAGGAGTAAAGCACTCGTGAATGTCTGTCATTTTACCTTCAAAGCAAGAATTACAGACAAGATAAAACGATGGAGTCAATTCTTCAATACTTCTTATAATACACTTTAAGTCAATCTCTAATTCTGTACAGCTACAGCTATCCATGACTGTTTCGTATCAACTAAGTAAAAAATCACTACTTGTTACGCTTTTTTATTTACTCCATTAACCAATCAGATAGAAATCACGTCTGCGTGTCGAGAGTTGAAGGCTGTTGAGTGATTGCTTTCGTCATATGGTAGATAAATACCGTCTTCTCGTTGAGTCAAAATTGTCTAAATAGTAAAATTAATAAAGTTTCTTACCCTCTGTGCTTCTCTTTCTATCTTAATGGTGAGTCATCATCTCCACACAAAGGATTCCGGGAGCCTCAATAATGTTCCTCTACACCCAACTCCCGAACAAGCCATAAAAAATCCTCTCTCGCGCATGTGCAGTTACCCTTTGACTTTCACGATCAATAACTGAACAGTAATATGTAATGAATCATGGGAAATCTAACCATCAGTTTTGTGTGTTGCTTCTCTGAGATGGTATATGTGAAAATTTCTCGTGTTTCATCACACGCCCGTTCGATTACTCGGCGATCAATACTTCAATATCGCTGATGAGAACGACGCGCGAAGCATTATGGGGAATCTTCTGATCGGGTTTCATATACTAGTCCTCTGGATGGTGATTCTGTGAATATGTTTGTGTTATTTCAGTGCAATGAGAAATCGAGGTTGTATAGGTAATTATGAGTTTTTTATTATTTCTGTCTAGCTTTCCTATGAGTTAAATTCACATGACGTCAATAAAAACTATATCGTCTCCTTCCTATAATAAAAGGTGAAATGATGATAGAATAGCTAGGAATCTTTGAAATACTTTGCTCAGAGAATCTTTCCCTGAATGCGCCACATATTAACTTGACCCATAAGACTTTGCTAAACTTTATTTTATATGAATCATTCTAGTAACTTCTTAAGTTCACGGTTCGATCATTACGTTCTAGTTAAAAGCATCCATGAATCTGCTGGGACTCGAACCCTGGACCGTCGAGAGTTGTATTCTATAAGAATAGTGCACATAAAAGTGTTTCATTCAAGTAAAGAAGGGGTCCTACGAAACAAATCTAATGCCTATTAATGTAAGAAGAATTAAACAAGGCCATTAATAACTACTTGAGATATGAAGTCTCGGCCAATACAGTTGTCAGCCTCGGTACAAATAACTCTTGAAGCAAAATCAGAAGTCTTCTTAAGTTAAAGATGTCTTTAGATATAATTGAGAATGAAATAGCTGCTGTTTCACTTAATAACTGCATTAAAACCTGATTTTGCAAGTGATCTTTCAATAAAATAAACTTAGCTTGAGCAGTAGCGTTGTCAGCACGGACGGCTTGGTTCGATTCTGATAAAGAAGGAAGTGGTGTTCGTTTCTCCCGTATCGCCATCTTTCATTTCAGTCTGAACCAATCAAGAAGGTTTTTTCGTTAAGAAGTCATCTCTCTTTTCTACAAGAGCCGTAAACTGCTTAAGAAACAACCTCCTAGGCACCCTGAGAAGTGGATGCTTAATTCATTTCTTTTTTCCCTTAAAAGTAAAGCTATCTCTATGTGGTACGCACTCGCTGTGAATGTCGGATACTAGGAGAAAAGTTTCCAGCCTCTTGGACAAGATTTGAACCCCCTTGAGATGTGACCATGTCGATCCATCCACACGGCATTAAGAAGCAGTATGCCGATTAACAGAGCGACAGTTTATATATTATACTTGTTGAGTTTGCATCTTACTTATAGCTTTTAGGCACTTATGGATCACTCCGGGTTAAGGTTTTGTGAAACGCGGTAGGGAGTCGGCCATGTCATAAATTGAAGGTACCAACCCAGTACATGCCTGGTGTGGCTGAGGAAAACACTGTTAAGACCTAAGTCAGGACAGTTAGCCCCTGGTACCGAACCGATGACCTACCGAATACGAAATCAAAACTCTCCAAAGTTAGGTATGATGGCCGTTTGGAACAAAACACTCATATTTAAGTTTATCACACTCACGAGCACACATAACTATTTTTCTGGAAAGAGAAAAATCTTAATTTATCTCAGATATTCTCCATATGATGCTCAAAGATTCAAGGTGCTCGACCGGCTTTATTAGGGAATCCGATGCTTTACCGACTACTCCTTTTTCCCTGTTGGATAGCTATTCTCTGAAGCTCTGTATATTAAACCTATGGTCCCGTGCTCGACCGGCTTTACCAAGGAAAGTGATACTCTATGACTACTCCTTTTTTCCTGTTGGGTGCTATTCTCTGAAGCTCTGTATGGCCCCGTGCTCGACCGGCTTTACCAGGGAATCCAATGCTTTACAGACTAGACGCCTTTTCCCTAAGCAGGAGTAGCCAGGTTTGATACCCGATGCCGTATCAAGTAGGCCTCCCTTCTATAACTAGGAGTAACTAGCTTTGAAACCCGAGCCGGTCCAATGCCATGCCAGCTAGCCTTCTTTTCCCTATTAAGTATAGGTAGAGTTATATTGCTCTGACCATCTGATATTGTACCGACTAGACGTAAGCAGAAGTACTGAGGTTTAAATCCCGATGCCGTACCGAGTAGGCCTCCCTTCTCTAAGCAAGAGTAACCAGGTTTGAATCTCGAGCCTCTGCTCCGACGGCTACGTGTCTCTTGATCTGTCCGTATCTAAAATTGAGCTGATCCGATGCGCTATTTTCCCTATGCAGGAGTACCGGGGTTTGAACCTGACTCGGTCTAATGCTGTATCGACTATCCTACTTCCCCTAGTTAAAGATATCGAGGATTCACCTCTGCTCCGATGCAGTAGCGACTTTAAAATCATAATATATATTCATCTTGTTACTAAGCATAAGCAAAAAGACTCTGACCGAGTTCCATACTCTGATCTTCCGATAATGTACCGTCTACACGCTATTTATATGCTATAATTGGCATCTGAAGCCGAAATTGATCGCTTACGCTCTTTGAAACAAGAACAATTGCTGCTATTTGCTAGTTTTTCAACTAGAAATACTATAAAATGTATTAGAAACACGTTTTCTTTCTGAATATTTCCTTTAAAACACTGGAAAACTTTGAATATTGTCTTACCTATAATTTGTAGTTGTGTTAATCTCCTGTGAACGTCTTTTTATCTCATATAACCCAGAAAGAAAGAAGGAAATGTATATCTGGATGTTAATACGTAGATCTCTGTTTGGACTCTTCTGTATGTATGTATGTAAGTCTGTATGTGTCTGCAAGAGTGATCTTTCCTCCCTCTGATGGGGAAATATCTATAACTATTGATCGGTAATGCACATTCTGGGAAGCAAGTGGACAGTGGGAGGCAGTTAAACATGACTATACGAAGTCACGTGTCGAGGTGGGTCGAAATGAAGGGTGCAGCGTGACAATACAGGGGAAACGGCAGTAGCTGCTGTGGAGGGGGGGATTCTTTTGTCTACGACTTTTCCAAACTCTACTACAGTGCATAGAGGGAGATGAAGGGTAAGTAATACAGAGGGGTAGAGAGAAGAGAGCTTTATTTCTTAAACTTTTTTTCTTTTTTCTCTGAGAGATGAGAGAACGTATCGATCTGCCTATATCAGAGTTTCAGTTGCACGACTCATGGAGGAATGAGGAGGATCTCTGGTCTGATTATGGATATTGGTATGTATGTAACATAATAAACAGCAAAATAAAGCGTTGTCTTCGGTATAATGTATTGGAAATTCAATAATTTTTACATATCTCGACAAAGAAACTGTGTAATTCATTGAAAATTGGAAGAAGTCTCCATAATTTAAACAGAATAATGGCTTCATTTACTAATCATCGGGAAGCCATATAATGCAATAGCATCTGTATATGGGGGAAATGTTAGAATAATAAGGCAATTAAAAAATAGTTGAGAAAAATAGCAAAATTATTACATGAAAATTGTGATAATTGAATAGTGTGGTATGTATTTAATAATAATTCATGTACTGATTGAGGGTTTTACTGTATATAGCTTAAATTAGTATTGAAAATCGCGAGCTTCTAAAATTAGCGCAATTACTTTTGCATCACCCCGTATATCATACCGATTATTCCCGACTATCTCTACTGGCCTGGAGAGTGAGACTGACTACCACACCCAGACTACCGTACAGTCTAGAAAATGGGGAACCTTACCGCCTTATCACCCGTGGGCCACATCGGTCCACCTTTAGTTTTACTTTACCTTTCTATAATATTAACCTCTTAGTCGAGTGAAGTAGGATAAACACTCGGTCTACAATAACAATTAGGAATTTAATTAATCAATGACATATCTCCATAAAGTGTACTGGGAGTGTTCATTATGTGTTCCTGGTTTGTAAATGAAATGTTCACGTTTAAGTAAAGTGTTGTTAAAATGAAAAAGTGCGGTAGAAAAGAGCCAAACTCATTACATGAAACACTTCTTGAACAGGTATACTTTTAAAGCAATTATGTAGCGCTTCTTACTCACTTCTAGAACACACTCATAAAACACTTCTTTCACACTTGTTTCGTCCTTTTGGAATACTTCTCACACTTCTGAGACACTTTTAAAGTGTATTAAAAGTAATCAAAATCCATTACAGACAAGTGTTCCGAAAGTGCAAAAAAAATATTTTAGAAGTGTTTTATTTTTTGCAGTGATACATAGAGCGAAAAAAGGTACTAGCAAATATCACCACTCACAGAGACCATCATACGTATAAAATAAATGTCACTATCAACCTTAGTCTAATTCTCGGTCTTGGTCTTGAATTCAAGACGAAATTCAGACGAGAACAAAACTAACCTTGGTCTCGGTACCATGCCTATTATTCAGTTCAAGTTTCTGATCAAATCATCTATGTTCTTATCAGACCTGGTTACCAAATTCGCAAAAGTGATCCGCTTTCAGCTCTGATTAGAGAGGACTAAACGTGCCTTGAAGAACCTGTCGCTTTCAGCGGAATACTAATGATGATTTGAAATATAAATATCTTCAAATAACATTAAAATAGTGTTACCAAAGGGTATTAAAAGCTAGTCAGCCAGGGTCTAGTTTCTAGCTTATTTAAAGGTAGTCGACCAAGTCCTAGATTCTATATTATTAGAAAACAGTCAGCCAAAGCCTAATTTTTAAGTGCGTGTGTGTGAAGCCTGCTCCAAAGTTATCTAATATCTTCTATTCTAGAACCGATTATCTTGAATCAAGTTTTCCTGAGTTTTCCCCAGTTTCACCAGGCCATTCCTGAGCTATCAAATGAAGTAGGCCATGGTCGCTATCCTATTTTCAGCCTGAGCCAAAGTTACCTAGTGGTTTATATTTTGTATTTGATTATCCTGACTGAGATTTTCTTGAGTTTCCCCAATTTCACCTTGCCATTCCCAAGCTATCAAATAAAGTAAGGACCTGGTTGCTATCCTATCTCAAGCTGTGTTAAAGTTAGCTAATGGTTTCTAATCTAGAGCCAAGTATCCTGAGTGAGGTTTTCCTTAGTTTCCTCTCAGTTTCATCAAGCTATTTTCCGAGCTAACATATGAAGTAAGGCCCTGATCGCTATCCTATTTTCAACCTGAGCCAAAGTTACCTAATGGTTTGTATTTTACACCTGATTATCCTGACTGCATTTATCAGGGGGATGCCAGGGATTTTCCCTGGTACGTGTCCAACTTCGCTAGTTCACGTTATGCCGGCACCCACCATACAAAATTTCAACATTCTATGAGGTTCGGAAGTGAATTAAATTAATGTTCCAAGATTTGAACGCATCATAGACAGAGTCTATTTTTTCTGCAAAAAATCACTTCAATACTATGTAGCCCGAACAGGTTAGTTAATAGAGCATTAGGCTTTTAACCTTTTGGTCCAGGGTTCGATTTCCTGTTCGGGTGGTTACTTATATCTTGGATTTTATGCTTAGTTACGCTCGCTGTCTCTGGAAATAAAGGGATTCCAAATTCGATAGCCGATGAAAAAAAAAACATGTTTTGAAATCGTATTTAAACTATAATTTCTATCTTTATGATGTGAAGTTCATATAATCATATTTTTCCCGAATCCTTTCCCTTCCCGTATCTCGCTGCCGAAAGGCCAAACATACAATTCAGATTAGATGAGCCGGTCCAAAACTTGACCCGAATGAGTCGATTGAGCCTCAGGAGGCCAATCATTTTCACTGAGGTTTCTCCATGGTTTTTCCTCGTAACATCAGGCAAATGGCGAAAGATGGCACCTTCAACACAGGCCCTGGACAACACCTTCCCGAATCCTTTTCCTTCCCCTATCTCCCTACCGAAAGGCCATAAATAAAATTAAAATTCAAAGTATACCATATCAGCGCGAGCAAACGATACCTAATGCTTTGTACTCTACACCTAATTATTTTAACTGAGAATTTATCAGGTTTTCCATAGTTTCATAAGCTCAATAACAGGTATCCGGTCAAAATCTTTCAATATGAACATCACAAAATAAAAATAAAACTACTTACTTGTCAAAACAACCTCGTAGATTAAATTCAACACAATATAAAAGTTGTCTTTCTTCTTCCAAAGAATAAAACATAATAAGTGAACACTAAGTAAGTACCAGAGACTTCACTTGAAACACAATGATGAATGGTAAAATATCTACAGCTTTTATACACCTCATTTTCCTATAATCATGCATTTCAATCATATTTAGATATCAAGAGTCACGTTTTCTTAATCTGATAGACTAGCAAAATTCAAAATCGTTACCCAAATAATACATGAAACTTTTACCCTACACTTTGTATTTCAACAAAAAGCCAGCACATTATTTGTTGTTAAAGTGCATGTTTAGATAACTAACTTCTTCTGATTTCATCTGCATAAATAAAACTTTACAAAGTTTATTCAAACAAAACTGAGTATTCGTATTATCTTTATTTACACTTACTGATATCGCTCAGCTTATGCTAGTTTAACAACATTTAAACATGCTGATCTCATAAAGCAAAGGTTCTCCTTTATGCTAATCACAATTCAAAGGTTTTCCAAACGAAATGAAGAAATGTAGACATTTCCAAAACGTAAACACGATAACGTTCAAGCTTCACCAGCAAATAACGCATGCCACTTATTCAATCTTCAATAAGACACAACGCTGTAAGGTTCTTCGTGTTCAAGTGTTAGCAACTACCACAAAAATTCGTTTCATGAATAGAAATATTATTCATATCTATGAAAAAACATAGAACGAACACTATAAGATCTAACACATAGCTTACACTTATTAAAAGTTTATACTTCAGATCTCAGGGCAAAGGGGGTTTTCACGGCGGAAGTTGCAAATCTGAAACCAGTTTCTCACACACTGCCTCAAAGAAAGCTCATTCATATATTTCCTGCTATGAATCCAAATTACACCCCAATTTCAGATTACATGCGTAACATCTCAAATATCAGCTCCTAAAATCACAGTTCTGTACAACAACGCTTAAAAAACGAAAGGAAGATGTGTAACATCTCAAATAACAGCTCGTAAAAGTCAGCTAAATGCAAAAAACCGACGGGGAGTTCACACAACGGAAGTTTCAAATCTGAAACAAGTTTCTACACGCGGTACCATAAAAGGTTATATATTTCTCATATCAGTCCTAATTACACCTAAGTTTCAGATTACCTACCTAACTTCCCAAATAACATCTCCTAAAAATTACAGTCCCGTACAACAACGTTAAAAACAAAAATGAAATTGATAAGCTGGTGACGTCACGGCGGCCATATTGTATAAAATGTGCACTACTTGTACTAAGGGTCAAAATCCCTTTTTTCGCATCAGAAGAAATTATCTTACGATGAAAAAGTAAACAAGCATATTTCCTTACTCAGATTTAAGCAAAAAAATAATGTGGCGGGCTCCTCTCCGGAGACAAGTTAGAACACCTCATTAAATATGGTGTTTGGATATGAACATTTACAATGGCAAGTAAGCAGCTTTGTGGTCCGTAAATCCGGATGGTATTTTATCCGGATTTGGCCATCCATAGCACCACATGTGGGAATATTTCTCGTTAATGGCACATAAGCAGCAAGGAATATGGATGTTAACCATGCTCGGAAAAGCGATATCATCTCGGTATGTTTTGTTTGAAATTCATTTTCACGTACGTAATATCTTTAATAATCTACACATTTGTCATTTCAAGTCGATTTTTAATTATTTGGTTGCTTTTAAAAGTATTTGCCACGAAAACATTTGGCGTATTATTCAATGTGTTTAAATGAGCATATGGTAATGTTCTGTGTGTCTCAAAATGGCGGATAGGTCACGCCCACGGGCTTCATCTTTCCAACACGAAGTTATATGGAGGGCAGCCACTCTCTTTTATATACTATATCTCTCTATGGTACTGAAACAATTCAAGAAAGTATACAAGGCATCTAAGTTATTAGCGTTGCCAACTATTTTTGTTAAATACAAAATTTTATATTTCAAATTACTCCCATACTTAGCCCTCCTCTACACTGAAATTTGTATTTGGGTATTGAAACAAGTGATAGAGAAAAATTGCGGGCGAGGCCGTGGGACACGCTTACTACCCTAGAACGATAACGATGAGTACCATAAAATTTACTCACAAGACAATTTGGGTATGTCATATCCATAAAATGAACTGAATAAAGAGAATTTAGCAAATTGGATTGTAGTGCACCATTTCAAACAAAAATGTTTTTTGAGTATTCTCAGTGACTGAAAGCGAATCTAGAAAAATACACTTCGTTATGGTTTCTATCTTGAAGATAATCTTCGACATCAATTATGGATTTTTAACTGTTGGTAGCTTGAATTAAACGGATTTAGTGGAAAATTAATGGTTATTGCCTGTGGAGATCAGTGATTGAGAATATTCATAAGAAATACTGATCCATTTGTGTTGTATTTAAGAATGTACGTTTTAGCCATGTCTGACGCTGTTGCTAAGAAGAATAAACGTTGATGTATGAAACATTTGATTGATCATAGTAGATGATCACTTTAATGCCATATAATTTGTGTCATTGCATTATTCATATATGAATGCACATTGTGGGGCTATAGTATAGATAGCACGGTTTATAACGCAACCTAATTGAAAAGTAGCGCGCATCAGATTAGATTTGTTTGCATGCCATTTGTTTTGAATAATACTCGGCAACTTCGTTGAATGAAAATAAATGAATACTTATTAATCAATGCTTGATACTCACGAATCAGTAGTTAGTACATTGGAGCATGTTTATAAGCATATTAATTTAATGGTAAATAACTTTAAAATAACATTGGCGAACGAGATTACTTTAATAAATTGGCGAACGAGATTATTATAGGTCGTATTCACGTTGTGGAAATTGCATGAAATATTGACTGAGTATAAGATAGCAAAACGTCATAATATGTGTACAGATGATATTGAAAAGATGTTGGGCAAAATTGTTACATTTTGCAACAGTATACGGTAGTCTGTGCTGCACGAGAATGCAAGCTGTTAAAACAATTCTAGGCAATAAGATTGATGATAGCTTCCTGGAGAAAACAAGGAAAAAGTTGTTTTTTTTTTCAATTAGAACAGGAGCTACATCAATCAGTTCTGGAATATGTGGCAATAATAAATACATGTGCATCTTTTTGCCAATTTGGAGAATCAAATGATAAAAGTACTTGATCAAATCATAGTAGGGCTTAATAACATCGATCAGGAAGTATAGTTATTAGCCATGCCTAATTTGACGATTAATCTAGCTATTATATCACTATTAACAATGAAGAAAGTGCAAAGTAATCCCGGTGATGACATCAGTAGCAATAATAATGGTTGTGTAGCTACAGATAAGACCACGAATAAAAGTAAGAGTCAAAAGCTTGATAGAAACACAAGATTTAAATACCAAAATACTCATTTATCTCGTTGCAATCGTTGTGGATTACAACATAGAATTTCACGAAAGTGCCCTGCGTATAATACCATTTTGCAATTTATGTGGTAAGAAATCACATTGGGCACGTAGCTGTTATTCCAAAATAGCAAGAAAAGAAAGGCATTATAAGCAAACATCATCTGTAGCTATTTCGGGGAATAAGAAGTCTCATCATAGCAATTTTTAAGCATTAATATATGGTAAATAACTTTAAAATAACAGGGTAGATGTTTCACAGACGTGGTAAGGATTAGCTACCTTTGCACTAGGTATGCCTACACGCTTCAGTACTTAATACCCTCACTTAGCTGTAATATTGTGGCGCATTGTGTTACTCCGTTAAACTCCATGTTTGAGAACCTTGTGAGTAAATTTTGCTCATCATTACCATTATATGTAAAAAAAATTGTGTATAAATTTACTCATGGTTACCAATGTCAGCGTAAAGTTACACGCAAAATTCACTAATATTTACTGATAAGCATAAAGAAATGACTCATTATAACCAGCATATAGAAACACTTTATATTTGTGAATTAAGCTCTTTTTACAGTAACCAACAGGTTCCACTAGTAATGCAAAACTTTCTGAATGCGTTTTAACGCAATTTATTGAAGTGCTGATCTACTGAGTATAAATAAAACACACTGTGAACATAAATTAGAATTATTGCAGTCAAAGTAAATTATGGTGATGATCAAAAGAAAATGTGCCAGGATTGCATTAGCAAATATTCACAGAGGAAAACGGTGTAGTAACATGACAACCAACCATAAAGATCTGAAGTAATTTTTGTTTATTATTTTTTAGTATTGTTGCTTTTCTTTCTTTATATCGCCAACACATTATTTTAAGATAATTAATTATCAGTTTTGTGCATTTCATAGTTTGGTGTATCAAGCATTTATTTTAAACAGGGATTTCCTTTTGTAAAACTTAGATAGTAGAATTGTTCGGTGGTTTAGGGTATTTGAATAATTCATGAGGGACACCCCATGGCGAGCTAACAAGCCTTTTGATAGAGTATATATATATATATATATATATATATATATATATATATA
>JAGDQP010044615.1:0-15843 GCA_022664845.1 Lepisma saccharinum
CCAGCTTTGGCCAATAGGAGAGGCATTGTGTTCCACCAGGACAACGCCAGGCCACACACATCGATAGTGACTCGCCAGAAGCTCCGGGAGCTTGGTTGGGAGGTTCTTATGCATCCACCTTATAGTCCGGACCTGGCACCGAGTGATTACCATCTGTTCCTGTCCATGGCGAACACGTTTGCTGGTGAAAAATTCGCTTCAAGAGAGGCTTGTGAAAATCGACTGTCTCAATTTTTGCCAATAGGGACAAGGGCTTCTATGAGAGAGGCATCGTGATATTACCTTCCAAATGGCAACACGTTATCGAACAAAACGGCGCATATGTGACCTAAATCGGATCATTCTAACTATGGTAAGTCAAGCCTTCAATGTCATGGAGAAAAAATGGATTACTTTTTACTACACCAGATATATACGCATTAGGAAATTTAATAAAAATAGTGCTTTATTAATAATAATTGCTTTGGCATTACTTGGCCAGACGGTTCTACCATTCGCGAGGTGTGCAAGGGGGGCATGGTGCGTATTAAGGGAGCTGGGCGGCGTAGCCCCCTGTTAGCGGTGTGCATACGCAAAAAGTGCTGCTCACTTTCTGTTCCATATTGTTTCCATGTCTTCTTAGGCGCGAGTCTGAGAAATTAGAATACCTGTAATTGTTTAGGTGTGTGACCACATCAGTTACTGATATTCTAATTTATCCACTAAAATAAAAAATGTCAAAATCTCAGATAGCTCATTTGATACACATTCACATGCATTATTGGGGTCGTTTTTCATTTCATTATTGATTGTCATTTGTCCAGAATCTTCAAAAATATGTAATCTCTCTCTCTCTCTCTCTCTCTCACACACACACACACACACGCACACACAGTGTAGGTAGTGAGGACTCAGAAATACATATTCCAATTCATTTCGGTATTACAGAAACAGTAGGGCCAGCAGAACACCATATACATGTCATATCGGTTACATACAGTATTTATTAACTAGCCTGAAGGTGTTTTATGAGGAGAGAGAATTTCCCACTAAGCACTTCACACGTCATTTCCGTGTTTTGAAAACACGTGCAGTATTTTTATCCCCCAAAAAATTGTATAGAATAAGAACAATTATTTATAAACACATTTACACGTGAATTGCCTACCAACTCCCATGAAATAACTTGCCCTCAATGCAATCTCATGTTATAGTCAATAATTTATTGACATTAAATGTAAAAAGGACGAAAAAAGACTGTGCGAATATATAAAACAGGATAATAATTGCCTGGTTCTTATGGCTGATTGCGTTTTGAGAAAAAACTTTCTCCTTACTTGCTTACCTGAACATTGTGTAGCCAGAAATGTTATTTTAAAAAAAGAAAATGCATTTACGTGATACATGTAATGAAAATATGAATTTAGTCGAGTCAAACCTCAAGGTGGAATACGTAAAATAATTAAACGTATACTTACAGGGTGTTTTTTTTTTTTAAATGTGGTCGTACATTAAAGGGTGATTTCCTCACGTCTAATAAAAAGAAAGTTTCTTTGAATTAATTTCAAGGCGCATTTTTTAAATCATTCACCCTGTAGTGGAGCGCATTGTCATTATTAGGGCACCGGATTCTTCCTTACTTGTGAACATCACTATTGTAACATATACAGGGTGATTCCGAAAGATGTGGACAAACTTTGGGAGGTGATTCCTGAGATCAAAACAAGAAACATGTACCTATGAACATCAGAAAAATAGTGTTCTGTACCTAGTTTCCCAGTAGAGGTGTCTCATTGGGCTGGTAGTTGATGGTATTGTCACATGTTGGCAACCCTGTATCTCTTATACGAAGCAGAATTCGAGAAAATGCCAGATAACTTTTTTTTTTTTTTTTTTTCTTGTTTTGATCTCAGGAATCACCTCCCGAAGTTTGTCCACATCTTTCCGACTCACCATGTATTTTCGTTCAAATCATTTCTTAATCAAATGTGCGAATCAGGATTGCCACTTTTCTGTTCAAGAAAATCGGAACAAGATTTGTACTGGGGTCTGAGAGCATCAGGACTTAGGTATTTGCACGAAAAAAAAAAGCTTTAAAATTGTCTTTTAGGGCCATCCTGGACTACTTCTGAAGTTAAAAATTTAGTTACAGTTTTTCTTATTATTTAAGCAAGACTTTTCAGTCACATTTTGAAACTTCCCTCCACCCTGTCAATCAGTGATTCCGGCAGATCCCTCGCTGTGTGGGGTGTCACCCCCACAAATCCTCGAGAGCAGTACCCCAACTTCAAAATTTTTACGGTAAAAAATCGATAGAAACTTCAAAACTCAACTTACACACTCCCCATTTTTTGACGCCACACCCCCTCAAACTGAAAATCATAGTGCCCTGCTGTCCCTGCCTGCTGTCAATAAGAAAAGTATTTCTGGATGTTTTCCCAAGGATGGAATTGAGGGTACTACATGCAGTGGGATGCTATTCTCGTACCTCAAAGAAAGGAAATTAACCATTCCTTTAGTTGGGTGAAACAAAATAAATAATCAAAGGGGTGTAGTTGTGTCAGAGTGCGGCAGGACCCGCCCAGGTACTTTTTTGGACGTCAGGGGGCGCCTTGTCTCTATGTGTCTCTTCCTTTATTTATTTTGTAAACTTATTTTAAAAGTAAAAAGTATCGACCGCTCGCACAAAAAGTGGGAGGTTAAGAAACCAGACATCTGGGCTGGGTTGCAAGAAAAATACTTATGTGTAAAATCTGTTTTAAGCAGACCATCGAACTCTACATAATACTGGAGTGACTACTTAAATAAAAAAAGGCCGCACAGCGATAAGAAGCCTATAAAGCTGAGTTAGAACTGAAAATTTGGTCCACATTGGATTAGACTGGAAGTGGACAAACTAGTTTAAACGTTTGCTCTGGCGTCTATCTTTAACACTAAGTAGTCACTCCAGTATTATGTAGAGCTCGATGGTCTGACTTAAGTCAGATTTTACACTTAAATATTTTCTTGCAACCCAGCCCAGGAGCTCAATTTAATTGTGTATGAATAGGAAAGTCACTGCATAATAATAATAACAATATATTCAGATAAATTCACTAACACTTATAAATGTCAAGAACTATTTCCAAATCAGCTATCTTTTCGATGTGATAACGCTACTGCCAACACTTAATGGTGATAACAGGGCCTTGATAGAATACGAAACCTTTTTGTCCTGTCATATTACAAGCTGATAGGAGAACAGTTTTGATGACAGTTATCTGCTAAAATTGAAGAGAGGAAAAGATAGTTCTGAATTACATTTGTTACATCTGATGAGTACATTTGTTATATATCACTTATTCTATTGTGTTATATCAACTCTTAGATTTACACAAAGATGACATTATAGAACCAATTATTATAGGATGTTTACGAATATTTACAATTCATTGCTCAAAAGAACATGTCAGTTAGGCATACTATTTTCAGAAGTACTGGAGCGATCCAAATTAACGTTGTTCAACAAAGAGAGGTCACATGAAGAAAAACAAACGGAGGACGTAACTATAAAATATGACACGTAGCAAAAGGGATAACTTAGGGCTGATTTTCATTCAATCTTGCGTTGCTTGCGATTTCAGTGATTAGCCAATTGAAACACATGTTACACTTACAAAAAAAACGCAATAAAACACGTGTTTCAATTGGCTACTCACCCCAATAGCAACCAACGCAAGCTTGAATGAAAACAAGCCCTTAGGGCTGATTTTCATGAACGCTTGCGTTGTTTGCTTTGCGTGCGATTAGGGTGAGTAACCAATTGAAACACGTGTTTTAAGGCCTCCTATTACCTGTTCTACGTGTAACACGTATTTCAATTGGCTATTCACCCAAATCGCAAACAACGCAAGATTGAATGAAAATCAGCCCTTACGGGTTCACCCCTCGCCCATGCATTTTTTAAATGTGACGTCACACGATTATCTTCAATAGGTCTGTCTCAATACCCCTATCGTTCTTCCATCTATCGTTTATTATGGTAAAGTCTTCAAAGTGAAAATGATCATTTCTATGTATTGAACTTTATCTAAAACTATACTAGACTGCTTAATACCATTGAAATCAGCGAGATGAGGAACAGTTAATTATTCACTTCCAGTCTAATCCAATATGAACTAAATTTCCAGTTCTAACTTATTTCTTTTAGCTGTTATCACTGTGCGGCCTGTTTTCTAAATTTTAATCTTATATCCTGCGAATAACTAGAGTATTACTTATAGGATGTGCTATTATACCCACAGTGCATACGTGCAGTAACTCAAGAATTAAGATTTACATAAATGAAAAACAGGGCGCATATCGTCAACACGCGATTGTTCATTTTTGGGTTAAACTAAAAGAACAGCCGAATGAAGTTAGAGGTTTGCTCAGGCGCCTATTTTTCATACTAATGGAGCACTCCAGTATCGTTATATAGAGCTGAATGTTTCTGTCCATCATCCTAAACCGTATGACATATAGCGATAGGCAGCATGATAATCAAGGATTATCACGGTTTTGAGAGAGTCCTTTCTGTAATTACCTTCTTTACACCAACTTCAGATTGTCTTGTCTACTAAAGAGAGGATAGTGGTTCTATAATTAATCAAAGATTCCATTTTGAAATTAACCTGATAGGATTGAAGGAAGTCAAGGACTTCATTCAGGATGTTCGTACATTGGCTTCACGCAAGTAAATTTACCATAGTGCAATCACTTCTTTCCCAATAGCACACAGTATAAATTTATTTAATTTGTAGCACCAAGAATCTGGAAAATCACCAAGAAAATTCTTTTACAATATTGAAAGCTCTCAGTGTTCAGTTCCAGTGTGATTTGCACGCATGCGCAGAAAGAGAAAACAATTTCTTATTGTACCAAATGCTTGCCAAGTAATGTTCTGTTGCCATATTGATTTCATTTTCTCAGAAATGAGATATATTCTCAATCAATGCGTATTCTGGTCGTACTGACAAACCGAAAAAGAAAACCGTTTCAACCAAAGACGTACAGATAATACATTCAGATTTGAGTTCATACTCTTTATTTATGTGGTCGTTTTTAATCTAGTGACTCCAGAACTGGCAGGTCCTTCTTGATTTGCTTAGCTTTCTCTATTTAAAGTATTCACGCGCTAACGCCTTAATGAAAGCCGATAGAGAGAAAATTATTTCATATATGATTTCAGTGAGTTCGATTTATTGACGCGTATTCAATTTGGTGTCCCTAAAGATGGTAGATCCTTTCCATTGTGTTGCTAAGACTACAATTTTCTCTTGCGGTAATTGTGCACTATATACACTCATATTCTAAAGAACCGCTATAGAGACTAACCGAAAGCAGATACAGAGAAGAGAGACTGGTTTCAGATTGGGACTCGAGCGATCTCCATTTTACGTGGGCGTTTGCAATTTGCTGATGCTACAGTTTTTCCTATACGGTATTTCTGTATTAGATGCACTCAAATCTGTGACGTCTCAAACTATTGCAAGTAGGAAGAAGAAAGTGACTTCAGATGTCAGTTCAACGATACGATTTAGTCATCGTAGTTGCTTTGAATTCCGTTTATAAAAACAGTATATTTACGTTAGTGCAACAGTGATCAAAATCGAATGCCGATCTCAGTAAAAAAAAAATTTGCTATTCGATAGGCCTATTATTGGCGCACAAATCATCCATTATTCATATCGGCCTATATCGCTGTGCTTCTTGGTTCCGTTTCTACCTTCTCCCACTATAATCCTACTCACGGACCATCCGCTGGATTCTACGGCTCACGGGAAAATAGTGGAATCTGTTGTGTAACCTCCAGCGAACCGCCTATAAAAAAAACGATGAAGAACCGCCTGAAATCTCCACTGGAAATCCGCTAAATTGCGGATATCGGTCCACTTTCTCTCGCCAGAGTTTTGCATATGGGAAAACGTTTCTTCAAGGTGTTTTCTTGTAATCAGTTCTTCAGTTCTTCAGTATCTTGTAATCAGGGTAGCTGTAAGATTATGTAAACTTTTTTTTTTAACTGTGAAAGATTATCAAATAGAGTTGGTACGAAAGTGTCACCTAAATCTCTCATAGGCTACAACCTATAGGACCGTTAAGATGTAAGTTCTGTAATCCAGCCACCGTAGAAACGAGGGACCTCTACTTACACACTCTGCCTTGGATGCAAATCCGAGCCAGGTTGAGATCCCAAGTTTTAATATAACTTGTCCTGTCCTTAACGGTGTAGACCATCCCTGCCATCTTGGTACGCACTTTCCATTGATTTACATGGGAATTGTTTTGCTCGTCTTATATCTCTCAGGAGCATAATTTTTTACTTCTGTTTTCGCCTAGTTTCTCGTCATGTTATCTTGGACTCGTGCTATTTTGTAGAAATGCAATATTTTACATATGAATTGTGTAATTTTCCCTTGACATATTGTGATTTATATAACAAACTATTAACAATACATTATACTTATATATTTGAAGAAATTTCAGAAACCAAAACTATACAAGAGTCAAAATAACCACCAAGACAAATTCGTAAAAGGGGAACTTGAATATTCTTTTTCTGACAGGCATAAAATGAGTAAAACAATTCCCAGGTAAATCAATGGAAAGTGCGTACCAAAATGGCGGTGATGGTCTACTTCGTTAAGAGATGCACACTTGGTTTGCATGAAAATAAATTTAATTAAATATTCAACTAACTCAAAAAAATTTCGAGGCAGGGATTTTGCAATATCTCCTCACCAATCAGGGCTGTCACCTCTCCAAGTTCTCGACTATATAACCCCATCTTTAAACATTTTGCGTTAAAAAAATGTATAAAATCCCTGTAAAACTCTCCTTATAGCCAGGGTGTGCTGGAGGGGTTCGCGCGAGCCCATTGTTAAAATTACTCGCGAGGAATAATGAATCAAATGAACGTACTTCTGCAATTTAAACCTGTTCTACATCAGTCATTTTATTCTTCACATAATTCCCATTAGACCAAGGAGGATCCGCCACTGTTTAATCGCTGTGCAATAACATTACAACGAATTCCTATATGGACGCTGCATTTATTCTTATTTGCTGATTTTTACCAACTTCAAAAGTAAGATTGTTACTGTTATTATTGGTACTTGTGATAGCGATATTTGTGGTGATGTAGACCAACTTGCGGAGCAATGAGTTCCATATGTTTAGTCTACTTTTTTTTTATTATTATTATTGCGGGCTCTTTGTTAAATTATTACACCCCTTAAATTTTGCCCTTACACCTCCCTTCCCAAACTAAAAATCATGGCAGAATCCCTGCTCTTCAGATGCCAATGACTTAGTCACCTCCACACGTAAAAGGTCTTCTCTAATGACGTAATAAGGATCTCGCAGATAAGAAAAAAATAAATTAAGAATACCTTGTACTAGTTCCTTTCTGATAAAAAAATAAATAAATATAATTAATCCCGTAATAAGAACAGTTATTATTATAATAGGATAATCCACTGTCTGTTAAATGTCATAGTAAGGATCAAAGCTTGCTATTAGCATCACGTTACGTAAACATGTGAGTGAAATATCCAGTAATTGTTCTATTGTTATTGCATGTTGCACTTGTTGCGCGCACAGTGGCATGTCATCGGTATTGACATATCTAGAAACTGTTTCTAGGCAGAACAAAGAAATTATGTTCAGTTCAACTGATGGGAGTAATATTCACGACAGTACGCTGGTAGACTCACAGCAGAATAATAATGATACTTCAAAATGTCCAATTTTAATATTAAAAACATTCGCTATGGAAGTATATACACTCCTGCCAAAAAAAAAAAAAAAGTATGATCGAGACTTTGAAATTACGAACATTTTGGATGTCGTGAAGATGTGTATTATTCATAATAAGACATCTCGGAGATGGGTAATTGTGATCCCCTGTAGATATTATGTGACAGTATATCTCATAGTAATGTCATTAACTCATCACAGATTCACAGCACGGCTTTGTTTCTAATACATGTAAAGCACCAATCTTATAGTTCATACATAATATCTGCACCTGAGAGCTAGAACCACATAAGGACTCCTTTTCTTGTAAGCGTGCGTAGCTTGTTTTACCAGCGATTTGGGATGAGTAGCCAATTGAAACACGTGTTTTATTGCGTGTTCTACGTGTAACACGTTTTTCAATTGGCTACTCATCCAAATCGCAAGTAAAACAAGCAACACACACACACTTGCAAGAAAAGCAGCCCTAAGTCCAATTTTAGGCTAAAACGTGATCAAAGCAATTTTGCACAGCATTCGGAAGGCCTCAAATACTGCTTGCTCGATTCTTATTGTAATGTAATACTAATATAATGTAAATAAGTAAGTCCATTATGTAGTTTGTCCAATGTTCGATTTGTACAATTTCCAGAGAGGGATAAGAATTAGCGAGATATGTATTATACGGTATTTTAGGATCGTCCATATACCAGGGTAGAGGTATATATATATGTATCAGAACAGAACATGAGATAATTTTTGCAGAGAGGGGGAAATCCCAACCATCCCCGCTTCAAATCGAGCACTTCAAAGATTTTTTCCTTCTTTTTTTTTCCAACTCAAGCATTTGTGACGTAGCGCTTCTAGCTTTCAGGTACATATATAACACGCATTAAAAAATAAGCAGAAATTTGAAATCGTGTACATCTTTCTTCGCTAGATTGCTTCTAGAATTAGATTTCATAATTACCTTCTCCAGTTTCTAACATCCTCCTGATAGACAGAGAACAATGTGTTATTTACATGTGACAACGAATTCGAATGATTAGATTCAGGAGTCCCATAAGGAGGGGTTTTAGGACCCGTGCTGTTCTATATACCAACAATTTGAATGGGATTACAACTAAAAATGGTTTGACACTTCTCTATTCTGATAACTAAAAGTTACTTTTCTGTGTTAGTAATGCTAGTAGCTCTAGAAACTAAAAGGACCTCTTATTAATCCAAAACGACCAAATTAAAACTACGATAATTCGTTATTCATTGAAAACTGCGAAGTCTAGCTTTCGATATGCCATATTTTCAACATCATGGAGATTTTTGGAGCTATAGCCGGGAAGAAGCTGACTGTTACGTGTTCCAAAAGATCTTAAGATGCCTTAGTACCCAATTGCAAAATTTCAATGTTGCTTGTCATTTGTTAAATCTATTTTAAAATATGAAAAAAGAAACATAGGAACCGAATAGGTGCTAAGTCCTCTCAAGCGCTTGAGATTCACGTTCAAATTTTCAGAGGTAAAAGAATGCCCTTACGACATACTGTATTTCTTGTACCCTGTCCATAACTTATTATTACTCCTGAATTCACAGTAAATGGTCTATGTCTCCAAGTAGAATTTTGAATTTGAATTTCATTTATGACGTTTAGGTATCTGAGGCTCAAGTCAGATATTGTAACTTAGTCGGCCAGGGCATAGTTTGTAGGTACTATTCCAGCATAAAACTCAATCAGGATAGATGATCGCTGGGATCGTTCTCAGGACCTTCCAATTGGCAAGCTAGCGCTTTACTGCTCAGCTACGGCCACTCGGTATGGGCCTCCAAGTGTAAGCAAGCTTAAAAATAAAGTTTTTTATTCACATTGTCCGACATAGAGTGTCGGACACCACCGAAAATGACGTAATTGTCAGGCTAATAAATTTAAATAGCCTGTTTAGAAGAAGTATGATCAAAGATTAATTGTATGATCTAAGATTTTCGTATAACACAAAGTAATATACACGAGAAATAAATTATAGCCCTCTGTTCAATATTCGTGTTCCTAAATTTAATATACTTGTTCTACGTAGACAAATATTACCCTAAACTCTTTTAAGTATCCAGAATGTCCGATCCGACAAATTCTCTTCTCTCGTCAATTATTAGCAGCATAAAAAGAAAAGATTCATCACTGAACGTAAGTCAATAATTCCATAAAATAAATTTGGTATACTATGGGAAGTACCGTATAATAATTTACGTCAGTCTCAATATGGGCAAGTCCATTAACGTTATCAGAATTGATTTAACTCCTTCTTCAATTTTGCTATAAAACTCATCTATCTGAATCATTAATTTTGTTAACCCCTTTTTTAAAGAATAAAACACTTGAGATATTCCTGCATTGTGTTTTTTCTACACACATTATCTCCTTGAACGCTTTAGCTAAAAAATAAATAGCACGGGTCCTAAAGACCTTCCTTGTGGTATACCCAAATTTATGGATATCCATTCCAAGTCATCCGCAGATACAATAATATGCTCTCCTCCGTCTGTCATTGTAAACTGCCTTCTGTTCTATATGTTATTATAAAATAAATAAGCATTACGATATCAATAAAACTTTGACGCCACTCAACAATACACAGTAGTAATCGAGTATTACGTAAATATTTAAAATAAATTGTGAAACACCTAACTTGCCAAATATATGATGTAGTTAAAATGCAATTTCATAAAATGTATTGATAAAAATCTATTAATAACCTTTTTTTATAAGGATCAACTCAGAGAAACAAATTTTAAGAAAAGAAAACTCTTACGTAAAACCAATTTTTCAAATTTCCTGTCCTTCTTCTTTAATTTCAAAAGTTAATGTCAAAAGTTCTGTTCAAATCTTGTAAGATTCATTTTCAGTCTATATTTATCAACTGTTACGAGCATATACGAAATCGTATGACGTCAGTAACCCATTGAATGCTATTCAATACAATAAGTTATTTGCTTTCTTCTTCTTGCCCTGGTTTAAAAGCTCAAGCATCTGATAACAGTCCTCAGAGAGAAAAAAAATGACAATACATTCTTAACTTTTAGCATGAGTAAAACAGAAATAGATGATTGATGACGACAATGAATACTGACGTCACTTACGTCATAATGAAAAGTGAATTGCTTTACCTTTGCTTTTAAAAAATTAATTTATTTTTAGTACACATGCAGATTTTTGCTCTTTCCGATGAATGAGAAGTCTCTCCTTTCTTTTAGGCGTTAACAAAAGCATAGTTTAGTAACACTTCCTTCATCTTTTGCATTTGCGTAACATTACCATTGTCCAAACCATTCCAGAATTGAAAACTGTCAGATGTTGCCGTTTTACGCAACTAGCTTTATACAGACGACTTGACTTCTCTCTTCTTTCTGTTGCAATAAAACAGTTTTTATTTCATCTTTTCTTTTGGTTGTAACAATGAATGAATGTATCCAGACTTTCAAAGTTCATATTATTTAGCCTTGCTTTAAACAACAATACAGGGAAATCGTCATTGTACATCCGCCAATATAATATCCAACCTGTGTTTAAGTGAAAGAAATGGTGTGCCACAAGGCTCTATTCTTGAACATCGACAGTAAAACGTATTCAGAAACGTTTATTTCAAGTGACCAGCGCTGTGGTAAGGAATGATTAGCAATTTAACATTGGTAGTCACTCGTTAGTACAGCGCTAGTTACTCCAAAATATGTTTCTGTATACGGCTATTAATCTCTATTCTACATATACATAGCCTATCCTAGAAACGTCTAAAGCTATACTCGTGGGGATGATTATGGGGAAGAATAAAAAAAAAGATTTTCGAGACGGAACTTCGAATAGGCAATGGAGAGGCACGCGGAGGAGGCTGATTTTGTTCAGTTTCTTTTCCCTGTTCCCTCAGTTGCACTACGCGAATATCGGGAGGGTGTACAACTAGGGCCTCGACCGTTATCTTCCCACATAGCAGAGTACATCCCTGGGACGTCCTATTTAGATCCCAATAACGTCAGATTAGTCAAGCTCCCATTGCTATGACCTAAGGACATCCGTGAGATAACTCTATGGGCGATACGAACAGTTCATCCCATATGGAGATCCCTGGATGTCCCCCGGATAGGCGTGCGGGATTGCCTATTTTTCTAATTAAATGCGTGAATAACGATATCCTTGATTATGTCACTGTCATACTTTCGCTATCATACTAGTAGTAGTAGTAGTATTTATTACTATAAGAAAGATATGACGAAGCAAAGAATCAAATCTCGAACGAAAAATTGTTTGGATAATTTTGCGAAAGTGCTCTGTGTGTGTGTGTGTGTGCTGGGACGCGCTGTTCATCATTCTTTTGTTTTAAATACGTCAATTATAGCCAGGGGGCGCAATTATTATTCAAGATTTGTTTTGAATGTTGTTGAATTTATATTTGCTAGGAATTGAGAAATTGGTAATTATCCGCGTAAGGATTTTGAAATATAATTTATTTAAAAGTTATAATGTTTCCGAAAGTAAGATTTACTGCTATACTTTCGCGACAGAAAAGAATGCAGCGAGGAAATGTGTTTATTCGAACTTCGCTGCATTCCACATATGAGGCTTAAGAAACAAACGTGATAGATTTTGACAAGTAAATGCGCGAGAAGATATGGCGGGATTGCTATTTTATCTTTAGAAACTATAGTTTATTTTAAACTTGAAGGTAATATTCCAACTTCACCATTACTTTTACGTTGGTGGGGTAAGTAGGAGAGAATTTCCTATGTAAAGGAAACCTAAGTAAACCTTTGAAGGGAGCAGAAACTTGCCAAAACTAACCTATTGAACGTTAATTTAAGGATAACACACCTCTCCTGCCTCGAATTTTAGGCTATTATTCCGCAGAGCCCATCCAATTACCTTGTGTTAATTCTATTTTACTGTTTACTAAGCTACAATGGGTTAGGATAGGTTAGGTTAAGTTACGTTATTATATATACGCATTTTGAAATGTTACACAGTTGACAAAACCCCCTTTTTTTAACTGTTTGCAAATTAAGCTACAGAAGCTGGATCACCTCTGCGGGACTTCACCAGAATTTTATGTACAAGGACAAAAATTTGCAAAAACACTTTAAATTGCAGTGAAATTCTGTACCTACTCATCGATATAAAGCCCAAGGAAACCTCGGTTTTGGATAGTGGTTAAATATTACAATGTCTCACCGTGATTAGTCAAAATTTCTAAAAATTTACTAGGAAGAAGTTGTGTGTTTATTAGTTTGTTTGTGTAGTTATTGATTTCGGAATGCGAAATAAATGTTTTCTTGCTGTGAAAGCGATGTTAAACATGGTACTGTTTGCCAATGGCGGATGGTATCCCGTAGTGTTACAGCAGTAGCGTGGGATGGAAGGGTGATTGTGGGTAAAACATGGCCAAACAATGCGAAAGATGCGATGTCTCTTAAGTGATTGTCGTTAAGTTATTCCATAAAAACGAACAGAATGTGTTGAATTTTTGTGTGTGCGAGGCAAATTTTGTAATTGCTAAATATTTCATTTCTATAGTTACATACAGTACAAGGGGCAAAAGCGGAGTGGCACTAAAGGTTGCAGTTTCTTTAGGATCAATCTATGTAATCAGTCATCAAATCGATTCTGTTTAAATTACAGGCAGTTTTCAGTAATTTTTCAAAATCTAAATGTAAATTACAAATCGAATTATACATAAACACAGCTACATAGTTCGCGTGGGATGCAGGTATAACCCCTTTCTTAATCTTTCATTTCTTTATCTTTGCCTCCAACTATTTTTCTTCTTTCCGCCTGAGTTTCTTTCTATACCCAATGCCACAAAGCATGCCATAAGTAATTGTCCATCAGGTTTCCTCCAGTATTTTTTTTTTTAAACTTCTTTGACGCTTCGTTTTAATACAACGATGTGAACACAATAAAAGGATGTCGAACGCATTGGATATTTCTAACCTAACCTAACCTAATGTCACGCTAACAACGTAGGAGTCTGCTTTGCTTAGGAATAATGATGTTCAGTTTTGTCGGTCAGGGAAATATGAACAAAATCAGGGATTTTCAGAAATGTTTATCGTTAGCCACTCTGTATTAACTAGATATATTTATAAACACTAGTTGCATTTATTGTTGAAAGCTTTCAATCATAGTGATACTCAATTGAACTCTACTATTATTAGCAATTATATATTAAATATGTGATTTTCTTTCTTAGAATTGCTTGTAGTATTTAAGTTACTGTTAAAACAATATAATTATACCAACAGTATACAATAACTTCCCGTGGTGCTATCGTTAATACCATGTCAGCAAATGTTTCTTATTTCCTCCGTGTCCCTTTTTGCACCCAGGCTTTACTCTTAAAATTTTCAAGCTGGAAAGTGAATAACTGCAAAGTTAGAATTTCTAGCGTGAATTTTTTAAAAGCGAAGTCTGGGCAACCCAGATGTCAACAAGGACACAGAGGAAATAGAACGCTTTTGATGCTGTCTGGTATTAACGGTAGCACATATAGAGCCACGTTAATTGTATTTGGTGGTACAATTAGCCTTCAAAATAAATTATTTTGCATAGAGTAACTTATCCCATTATAGTCCCATCTTTGTCCTAAAAGGATCCCAAAAGTACGTCCCAGGGATGATCCCGGGGCGGACATTTTGAGGTCGCATGGACGTCCCATGGATGTAAGCGGGACCTAAACAGGATGTCCCACGGACGTCCTGATATCCTACCAGGAGATCCGTCGTACATCCCTGGGACGTCATTTTGCTATGTGGGTTACCGATTCCTACCCACGAAAGGGTGATTGCGGAGGTAACTAATCCCGCAGATGTGACGTGATTAGGCCCTAAGTTGCCAGTTCATCCTAAATAATAACGCTAAATAATTCACCGTGTATACAAACCGATTTTAGCTAAAAAAAAAAAAAATGGAATTTTGGTTTCTCGGGTTTTAAAAGAATCCTTATTTGTGTTAGCACATTGACATAAAAGTTTAAACCTATTGTAGTGCATTGTGGAAACAAATATACAAATTTGTGCAGTATATATATATATATATTCGCTTTGTCTCATTTCCTCTTTTCAGTGTTCCGAATTGGAATGAAATGACCAAGATTTCGTTGCTTTGAGACAGTCCACACCATTATGTGCACTCACAGAAGTTTGGCCTAGTGTAGACTCACCATTAAACATGCATGAAGTTATCTATGTTTTAAGTACCTGTTGACTCATCTCGATATTATCTTCACAAATAACAATATATTTATTATTTTGCAGTCCTCGAATGTTGTATCGTACGATTAATTATCAACGCTATTGTTTTTTGACGATTGCTTAATCGTTGTTAAGTGGTGTTCATTACTAAAAAAACTTTATCTTTGTAGTCTTTTCCATCTGTGAAAGTCCGTGTAATTTGAATCGAGTAGCTCCAAAACCTCCGTCACTAATGTAACCATTGACTTCTATCTGGACTGTTTGATGTCATTACAATTTAATGAATGTATACAGGGAATGAAGGAGACAGTTAATCTCGATCGTTCACTATCAATTGAAACCAATATGGAGCAAACTTTCAGTTCTAAAGCAGTTTTTACGCTTGTCATCGCTGTGCGCCCGTTTTCTGATTTGTCTTGATTCTGGAAAAAAACAACAACAAAAAAACACTTAAATATCATAACAGCATGTACAATATGCACAGTCCGTCCGGTACGTGCATAACTCAAGACTTAAGGCAAAATAAAAAAACGGACCAAACAGAGAGAACAATTATAAAAAAAAAAAATACTGAGTTAGGGCTGATTGTCATGAAAGTTTGCGTTGCTTGGAATTGGATGAATAGCCAATTAAAACACGTGTTATACTTACCTTACAATAAAATATATGTTTCAATTTGCCCCCCCCCCCCGTTGTTTTTCTTAGACTAGTTGTAAACTTTTCCAATATTTATTTGATGTAAGATAATAAATTAGTCTTTTCTGCATTTATATTCGTATTTGTGAACATTTAATGCAGTAGGTAAAGTTTTTGTGATTTGTCTGGTAACACTGGGCTTCATGGTAATGCCAAGTTATGATTCCAATTTGACGAGGGGGGGGG
>JAGDQP010044616.1:0-15843 GCA_022664845.1 Lepisma saccharinum
TGTCCTTCCACACTTTCCATTTCAAAATAATTAAAGTTTTCACTTTCCCTCATTTGTTTTAATGTTGGATAAATCTTGGTTGGTTTTCATAAAATATTATTCAAGTACATCGCTCTACCTTGAACCTATGTGTTCCTGTGTGTGCAATGAATATTGCCTTATCCTTATGTAAATAGAACATTTGATATGGATATTAGTGATATCTTTTTTTAAAAAATCGTTAATAAATCAAGGAATAAATGAACATTGTACAACTGATAGAAAATCAACAAAGACTTGTACACAGATAACTAAATGAGCATTCCATGTACTTAATAGTTATGAAAACCAACCAATCGGAACGGGCGTTGGCCATAGCTATACAGCCATATAAATAATTCCATAATGTCTCATAATCAACGAATCACTGGACACTTTTCAGAACAAATTTACGTTTTATTGACCTGACACACAAAATGGTCCATTCTGACTTGTAAGGATGCACAAATATCTACCATCAGGCTCTAATGTGCGATATGATCACCGAGATCAGCAACGCTATTACTAAGGACATGGGCGTAATCCCCCATCCCTACCTGCATGTGCGTAATCTCCCTTAGCTTTACATTGTCTGTTAACAAGATAAAACATCCTAAATTGCAAAAATGCAGTCACATATGCAAAAATATTTACATTATTTCAAATATATTCATTTTATGTTCCCTGAAGCGAAGCTATATAAAGAACCACAGTCCAAGCCGTCCACTTGTCCGTGTCCAGAAATTAAATCTCAGGAACAACAGGCCGTACAGAAGTGTTGAGGTGTCGTTGTAAAGGTCCCGATTGAACTAGTTCTGAGCCATCGAATCCGTATTAGTGCAGTGGTTCAGTGTTGTCAATCCCATTTTTAAAAATTCAATTGTTCTAAATTCCTCCATTCTGTAATACTTATCCGCATCAAATATGGCATAAATACTATTCGATACAACAGAAAGATTCTGTTGGTGATTACGTTTACAAGCACCCCACTTGGTAGCATTGTCAACTACTATTTTCAATGTAATTCATTATTACCAATTGCTTCTATTACGTTAGACATAGTTGCACTAAAATTGGCAAAATATTATTCGACACAATAGCAATGTCATATGAGTGTCACCATCCGAAGCACTGCAGTTGCCAGTGAAGCCAACATACCTTCATGTTGGAAATGTGTTGGAATGTTGAAATAAAATGGAATGCAAGGAAATGTGTCAGTGTAGTGCTGACTCTCAAGTTTGTGACAATGATATGGATGAAGAGGTGACAATATATAATTTTTGAAAGCGATGACGATGCAGAAGTTACACTATAAAAATGCTGTATTGAATGTTATATCTGTATAATTATGTTATACTCAATATACGGTTCTGAAATAACTAGTTGCTCTAATTTTGCTACAACTACCCCTTATCTAGGAAGTAAAAGCAAAAACCTTTCATAAAAGTAGAAATAAGGCCTGGAGAGCATTTGTAAGTAAATATTTAAATTCGTCGCCTCAAGAAACATCTGCTTTGACACCTCATTATTTAATGTACGCAATATTGATTCTCAAGACGATATTTTGGGCGCCATCTTGAATATATGGACATTAGACAATATTTCTGACAATTTGTTTGCTTTCCTGCCCTTAAAAACATATGTTTTGACTTCAGTTTCTTTCGAATACACCAATCATTTTTTAATTATTATTTTCGGCTTCCATTTTGGCCGATATCTTCTTTTCGGGATTTCTGACTAATTTTGGGCTTATCGGCACAAATATCCTTATTCTACAATATAATAAGAAGAGATTGAGATATTTCCCACACTTGTATCATCAAGTAGCCCACGGGACCTGATATTTTGACAATTGTCCCCATACTAAATCGTTTCATTTGTAAGTTAAGTTATTTTGATCCTTTGCTCTCTCTGTTCGCGATTAAACAATTTAATCCTGACTTTTGTAATCACTAAATGATGGTCGAGATGAGCTTCCACTTCTCTGCAAGCCCTAGTGCCCATTATGTTTCTATATGTTTTACTATCTACTCATTCTTGATCGATCTGGTTGTGTTTTACCATTTGTGTGCTTTTTTGTGCCTTTATGTTCGAAGTACGTGCTGTTTACTTTGTAGGTTTTTCGAAATATTAAAGGTTATTAATCTTATTTCATTCTTGTTGGTGACTTCGTGAAGATTTGCTTACTACTGTAGGTCTAAAAATTTGTTTCCCTCCCACTTGATGCTGAAATCCTGTTTTCCTGTTATACTTCATTAATCGGTGAAACAGCTCCTATGGCGATTCATAAAATGTACCTTTGTGATTAGCATCAGCGTCTTCGGTTGGAACACGGGAATTTATTAAAACCGTGTGAACCATCAAATATGTAGTATAGTCTTTCACTCTCGAATTGTGTATGCTAAACCGCGGGAAGTGCACTGTGATTCATGATGAATTCTGTTCCAAAGTCATGCGTCTCAGTTCCTCCGTAGAAAAAAAGTGTTTTTGACCCTATCGGAATTTTTCCCATTGCTATAATTCTTCCCATAGTTATTATCGGTATCTTCTCGCGTGCGATCGCTGGAAGCGGGCCCGTCTTGTAATGTAAGATTCGAATTGATGTTAACAGACAATAACATACATATATATATATACTCAAATTATTTATAGAAGATCAGATAAGACTTCCTTTTTCACCAAACAAAAATCTTGAAAAAGTGAAATTTTCTCCAGAAGAAGTGCTCTGTTCTAATATAGATCAAGGACATTAAATGTTACGAAATCATCTGTGAATTCGCGGATTCAAAATAGTTTTTGCTTGGTGTCTACAAATTACAAATACTGAATTTGCTTAATTTTGTTCATAGGAGGAGGGAGCCAAAATTATAAATTTATTTATTTCATTAACACCATAGCCTTAATGCCTATATATAGTGTCTAAAATAATTGTTACATTTAATGACACAAATAATAAAACATCTATACCCTTTTTCTTTCTTTTCTCTTGTCCAAAGTTTTTTTTACAATATATTCTGTATTAATCTTTTGAATTCTTCCGAATTTCCAAATATGTCCAAATTTGTACAGTTCGTACCTATTGTATTATAAGTAGCACTAGTTCTCCATGTAGGTGACACATTGAATACATTTGTTTGAGGTTTTCTGCAATCGAATAGGCTACTATGTCCCTCGCGCGTTCTGACGGACGGAACCTTAATCATTATTTTTGCAATTAATTCGGTTCAGTCTGTTTTATTGTGCAATAGTCGGTACAAGAAAAGTAAGTCGTTTAATGTTCGTCTTTGTTCAAGTTTCTGAAATGTAAAGTTTTCAATTAAATTGTTGTAAGATTCGTATTTCGGGTAGAAACCAGCCCATTTCTATGTGAGAAAACGTAACAATTTGCTGTGTACGTGTTCGATCTTCTGACAACTTGCTTTCATACAGGTATTCCATATAAGTGAGGCATATTCAAGTTTGAACCTAACATAGAAATAGAAAAGAATTTTCAAAGTGGTATCATTTGCAAATTCTTTGGTTGCTCTAACAAGAAATCCTAGGTTTTTATATGCGTCATTGGTTATATTTACCACATGGGGTGAAAAGGTTAGTCTATTATCGAATGTAACGCCTAAATCTATAATTGTATCATTTTTTTAAGCTTATTCCATTGATCGAGTGAGTGAAATCGTAAGCTGTTTCGAGTCTGCTATAGGTCATGGCTCTCCACTTACCAATATTTATTTCAAATCTACCAGGTGTATGCATAAGTAGTTTCCGGTTTACCTAAGAGATGGCGCTAGGGGAAAGTACGCGGGGTATTCATTTGACACATACGTCATTTTGTTTGTCTGACATTAAACTACAAACACACACAAGTTGAGTCCGCCAAACACTAGCGTCTTTGTTTTATCGTTCAGTGATCATGTCCAAGTTTGTGCCTGAAAAAGAACATTTGCGGCACCCATTGCTTTTCTTATTTAATCAAAAGGAAAAGGCCGTTGAAAGTCATCGTGTGCTAGTAGAAACATATGGTGAACAAGCTCCATCAATTAGAACATGTGAGACATGGTTTCGACAATTTAAAAGTAGTGATTTCAATGTGAAATACAGTGGGCGCTCTGGTAGACCACAAAAGTGCGAAAACAAGCAATTACAGGTGTTATTGGAGGATGACCCAACTCAAACTCAACAGCAATTGGCAAAAGCATTAAATGTGCCACAAGAAACAATCAGCAGACGTTTACGAGCAATGGGGAAGATCAATAAACTAGCTAAATGGATCCCACACGATTTGAATGAACGTCAAATGGAAAATCGCAAAGTCACTTGTGAAATGCTGCTTCAACGCCACGAAAGAAAATCATTTTTGTATCGAATTGTGACGGGTGACGAAAAATGGATTTATTTTGAAAACCCGAAGCGGAAAGAATCGTGGCTTTCACCTGGCGAAGCCGGTCCTTCAACACCAAGGCCAAATCGCTTCGGCAAGAAGACCATGCTTTGTGTCTGGTGGGACCAGAGCGGTATTGTGTATTATGAACTCTTGAAGCCCGGCGAAACCGTTAATGCACAACGCTATCGCCAACAAATGATTAATTTAAATCACACATTGATCGAAAGACGACCGGAATGGGCCCGAAGACATGGCAAAGTGATTGTGTTACACGACAATGCGCCGCCTGACACAGCAAAACCAGTGAAAAACACCTTGAAATCGCTTGGATGGGACATCCTTCCGCATCCGCCGTACTCCCCAGACCTGGCGCCATCTGACTATCACCTCTTCGCATCAATGAGGCATGCGCTCGCAGCGCAGCACTTCAGCAATTTTGAAGACGTTGGAAAATGGCTCGACGAATGGTTTGCCGCAAAAGACAATCAGTTTTTCTGGCATGGTATGCATCAATTACCTGAAAGATGGGCGAAATGTGTAGAACCCGATGGCCAATATTTTGAATAAAACAAAATTAATTTCCCTTGAAAATTACGTGTTTTCTTTACCACAAAAACCGGCAAAAACTTATTCATACACCTGGTATTCCTAGAACACCATTTCAGTATACTGTACAAATCCTGTTGGAGCAGTAGACAGTCATCCAAGGACTTTACATTAAGTCGTCTTCAAACAACAGCTTACGAGAATTTTGAATATAGTGTGGTAAGTCATTAATAAACAATAAAAACAGAAGAGGACCAAGATTAGATCCCTGAGGAACACCGGAACCGACATAAAAGCAGTTGGTTTTATATTCTTTATATAGAACGGATTGTCTTCGGTTACTTAAATAAGATTAGAAGAATTGGATCATAGAAGGACTAAAACTGAATGTGGAAAGCTTTTGAATTAGTATATTGTGGTCTACAGTATCGAATCCTTTTTTTAAATCCGTGTATACAACATCTACTTATTTATTATTGTCTAAGGCGGAAGCTATGAAGTTTGTAATTATAGCCAGATTAGTTACAGTAGACCTTTTCTGTAAAAAGCTTTGTTGATATATTGATAGTACCCGCTTAACGTGCTGCATGACCTGATCATAAATGACACTTTCAAATACTGTAGCAACCGGACGATACTACTGGACGATATGGCAACATGGCTACTGGACGATAGTTGTCAACTTTATTTTTATTGACTTCTTTCGGAACTGGGCATATAATTTATTCTTTCAACATATCTGGAAAGTCACTTGTTCTTATTGATAAATTAAATAACGTATATAGCGGTTCTTTAAAAATATAATCACGACCCTTCACAATATAAGCTGGTATATTATCTACTCCAACTGCCTTATTCGGTTTCGGTTTCTGTATGGCCTTTTGAATACCACTTATACTTATTTCTAAACCGTGGAATAAGTTTTGATATTCCTCCTGCGAATAGTCTTCATCAAGTATTGTCAGTCGTTTTAGTTGAGGAAGATTTATTGCAAATAGATTGGAAAAGCTGAGCGAAAGCACTGGCTGTCTCATCGTTGCCAGTCAGGTTCTGTCCCTCATATAGCATGGGTATTGGAGAAAGATGGCGTGATTTACTTTTGATATAGGACCAGAAGTGTTGAGGGTCTTAAGTTATATTATTTTCAGCATTAGAAATAAACGCATTATGTGCTTTTTCAATTTCCCGCTTCACTTCGTTACGTAGTTTGCAGTACCCGTTATAGTGATATTGATGATCGGTCGTTCCCTCCCCCTTAAGCAATTTAACGCGATGACGCCATTTCATTTTTATTTTGTCTATTATACTTTTTGTAAACCAGCAAGGTGAAAGTTTTTGTCGTTAGCCTTTTCTTTGCAATGCACTTTTGGAATACTGCATAAATTGCTTAATTCACATCCGTATGTTTTTTTTTTAACTTTTGCCAACCTACTTTAGCTAATTCATTATAAAGATATACATAATCCCGTTCTGAAAATTGAATCCTAGTAAATTTCTTTTGTTTCTGAGTTTAGGTGATCGAACGCGTGGAAAACTTATACAAAGTGATGGATCGTAAGCATCCTCTTTAACTAATGGATGTAGTTCTCTAACTACTGTTACATTTGGAAGGTTACTGATTACTTAGTCTAACGTTCTCCCTAAGCTATTTGTAACATTAGTATGTGATTCCATGTCATGATATAACATAAAATGATAGAGACTCTGGCATTTATTTGTTGATTGAGCCAAATTAAAACTTTTGTTATTAATGGAGGGAAGGTTTATATCACCGACAAGGAGAACAGTGCTACCTATTGTGCAATTAATTTCAATAAAATGAAAACAATACTCATACAATGAAATATCAGAGTTAAGTTCAAATACACAACACATGTGTAAAGCGGTTTGGAATTTATCATTGTTTTCACGAGAATACCCTCAGGGTCCTGGTCAGTAACAAATACTTGAGTGTCATCTAGGCCCCGAGCTGCCAGCAAGACCCCTTCCCCTGTTGTTTTTCACTATTTTGGTGGTCTCTGTTACTAGGTAAACCATGTATCTATTATCACAAAATTCAGAATCAAAATAATCACAAGATAGACAGGTCTCTGTTATTGCTACAAAGTCATAATTGTTTATTGAAATGTTTCTAGAGAATTCACATGCTTTATTTCTGAGTGATCTCACATTCATATAGTACATTAGAAAATGCTCATTGGGTACGCTATTATAGTACAGCTACCGTCATTTGTTCTTGACACATAACTGAACTCACTTTCAGCAGTCTTACCTCGCTCAAGGTCAGTTTCCTTTTCTTGTCAATAAATACTATTTTGACCTCCCCTTCCTCTTCGACCAGCATTTCTTGTTTGTCTGGATGGTTGAGACACTTGTCGCCGTAGACTCTGCGGGAGACCACACAGAACAGGTAGAATGTCTTTCACCAGCTGGATTCTCAGATGCACTTCTATTGTTCAAACTCACTGAGCACGCACCAACAGTGCCACTTGAACTTCTTTCATCTGCGTTTCGTAGGTTCTCTAAAGTGTAATACTTCCCATCGATATAAAGTTTATCAAATTGCAATCTCGCCCGTTGTCCACGTTCCTAGCCTTAATTCAGTAGCCGTTAAGTTCTCTTCTAATGTTCCTGAAAGCGAACGAAAAATCCTCACTTATGCGCACAGGTGACTCTTTAGCACGATATGCACTTTTTAATATTTCTCATTTCCTTTTGTAAAATGAAAACTTAGCTATGATCGGTCTGTTTTTCCCCTTATCCAGTCTGTGTGATCTATCTATATCGAGTGGATCCAATTCAATTTGGAGCTTCTCCTTAACAAAGGCTTCGCCTTACCAATCTTTCACAGTCGCCCCAAGTTTCATTTTACCTTTCCACAATATCGTAGAAAATTAGATTGTTTCTGCGCTAGAAATTTTCAAGTTTATCAATCAGTCTATTATTAGTTTCAAATTTATTTTTAAGTTCTTCATTTTCTTGCCTTACTATTTTTAATTCACCAGCCAAGTCGTCTAAACATTTGCCCAACTCATTTGTTGTTGTACATAAGTTTGATATTTTTCTGTCCATGACATCAAGTTTAGAAATAACATCCTCTAGTGTGACAGGACCCGGGGTTAACTCTATATTACTGATTACCAACATATGGCCAGCACTAGTCCCACGAAGTATAAACTTTCAGTTGAGTCAATTCGTTCATACTGCTTGCGGGCACACTTTAGTCGCACTCTCCCACACCACAATACTCTCACACGACAAGTTTGGGTATCTGTCACCCATGTTGTAACAGTTCACTACGTTCAGGAGCTTCCAGCACACACAACCTCTCTCAAGGACGACGACTCACTTAACTGTGCGCATAAATGTCTGATTAGGTAACGTTTTAAAGGCCTTAACGGGTAATTGCCAGTTAAATCATTGTAATCAAGGTATCTGATGAAATATAATTAGATTTTAGATGTTGTTTCCACATCAAAGTTTTGCTTTTGTATACTTAAGATAAAATAAAATAGTAACTCAGCAAAGCAAATAAGTTTTAATTTAAAAAGTAAAAACGTGTAACAGTTTCATCAACTAACAAACAAACTGCCTTCATCAGATACACTAAATGACATAAACAAAACAACTAATAGTGAGACAGCTATGTGTGGTTCCGGATTGGCCCCCTGCCAGCCAATCCCGTACCGACTACACAAAGTGAATTTTTATTTAACAACAATCACTGGTTCTCTCTCGCAATCTGTTCCTACTACATTTGAGCATGCAATACCAAATTAAGCCTTGTTCTGTGTAGAAATTAATTTATAAATGATATAAGAAAATCACTTATATTGAAGCGTCGATTACGATTCAGCAAGTTTCGTCCACCTATATGGTTTAGGGTTAGTGATATCACCAGAGATGCGAAATTCTGATTTTTTTCGAACCACCATAAGGGGAATCAGGGAGGTCCTACTGATCCATTTTTTCTCTGTCTTAGCATGCCAAAGAGATTCGAAATACAAGTTCAAGCATCAAAATCGGGCTTATAGTTCGCGATCCCAAATTAGCTGTATATATGTGAGTGCCGCTAACAGACTCGTTTCTTGTTTGTATATAGTATTTCTGTCCCTCTCCAATCTAACATCATCTTTAGGTTGTTTTATCCGTTCCCTTGTCAATTTTCCCGTTTCCCCCACATAGCGCATTTCTCAGTCACTGCATTGGATTCTATATATTACTCCTTTTTTTCTCCGTCATTCCCTTCTTCTCGTTTTGCTTTTCTCCTCTTCTCTCTTATCACCTCCAGTAACCTCTTGCTTTCTTTTTTGTACGTTGAGATACCTCTCATCCTCTTCAGCATTCTCTTTATCACCTCTGTTTCCTCACCTATACTCTCTATACCCCACCACAGTTTCATCTCCATTTTTAGTTTGTTCTGCTCTTTATCCTGTTCCTTGTCTCTAGTTCTCTCCTTTCTTTCAGTACTTCAAGCTCCTCTTATCATATCCATTTCTCCTTAGCTGCTTATGAAAAACTTCAATGCTTTCTAGAAACAAAGATAAACTAAATTTAATTTTATGGGCGGTAACAGCACTATGGCTTACGCCCGTCCCGTAGAGAAGATAAAGAAAGTGGAAGAGGTGCTAAGGAGACAACAGGAGAGTGCTAGTGTGAAGAAATCAGCAGAATTAAAAAGAAGACTGAGGGAAGTAAGGAAGATGAGAGCTAAATCGATCATGTTCAGTGTAGATGTAAAAGACATGTTCCCGAGCTTAAGAAGAAAGAACATAGTGAGGTTTATAACAGAACATATGAAGGACAGTAGGGTTAATGGCTGGAGTGGGGAAGGACTGAAAGAGGCTCTGAGAGCTATGTGGAAGAATAGTTATTGTGTCATAGATGATAATTTGGTCAGGATTAAGGAGGGACTAAACATAGGTTCAAGGTTGAGCCCAGTGCTGGCGGAGATTGCTATGAATGAATGGGAGAAGAAGGTACGGTTAAAAGGAGGTGACAAGTTAGTGTTTTTAGTAGATATGTTGATGATTACTTGGGGATATGGAAGAGTACATAAAGGCAGTTGGGGAAATTTGTAAAAGAAATTGAAGGTAAAGAGAAAGGCATAGAACTGGAGTTGGAAGTGGAAAAGGATAATACCATAGTTTTTTAGATATGAGAATAAGGAAGAAAAAGGAAATATATACGCGGAATGGTACCAAAAATGTTGTGCGTCCGGAAACTATTTCCATGCTAGGAGTGATCTGGATTACTCGACGAAGAGAAACTTCATAAGCGACATGGAAAAAACGAATTAGGCAGGTCAATAGTGAAAAAGAAAAAGCAGAGGAAAGCATAGAAGTTGTTCATGAGCAGTTAAAGAGAAATGGATATGATAAGAGGAGCTTGAAGTACAAAAGAAAAGGAGAGGTCAAGAGACAAGGAAGGGAAGAAAGAGCGGAACAAACTGAAAATGGAGATGAATCTGTGGTGGGGTATAGAGAGTTTAGGAGAGGAAACAGAGGTGATAAAGAGAATGCTGAAGAGGATGAGAGATATCTCAATGCACAGAAAAGAAAGCAAGAGGCTACTCGAGGTGATAAGAGAGAAGAGGAGAAAAGAGAAGAGAGAAGAAGGAAATGATGGAGAAGAAAGGAGTAATATACAGAATCCAATGCAGCGATTGTGAAATGCGCTATGTGGGGGAAACGGGAAAATCGGTAAGAGAACGGATAAAACAACCTAAAGATGATGTTAGGTTGGACAGGGACAGACATTCTATATACAAACATATAAAATATACGGGACATTTAATGGATTGAAGTGAAGTAAAAGTGTTGGGACAGAAAGGTAGAACGACTGTCAGAAAATTGAAAGAAGCAAGATTTATAGAAGTAGAGGGTGAGAAAGCGATGAACTGGAACTCGAGAATTAAAATTGGTGAACCGTGGGATAGGCTATTAAGGAGCCTTAAAATATAAATTGTATTTTTGGTGTAAGACGTAGATATTTTTTATGTTTAGTTCAATGTTCCTTTTATTTATTTATTTACTTTATTTATTTTACCATTTTTCTTTTAACTTAATTTTCTTATACCACTTATAAATTAATTTCTACAGGACAGGGCTTAATTTGGTATTGTATGCTCCAAGGTACTAGGAACAGAGGGCGAGAGAGAACTTTGTGTAGTCGGTACGGGATTGGCTGGCAGGAGACCAATCAGAAACCACAGATAACTGTCTCACTAGAAGTTGTTTTGTTTATGAGATATAATGTGTCTGATGGAGCCAAGTTGTTTGTTAGTTGGTGAAACTATTACACGTTTTAGTTGTTAAATATGACGTGTTTATTTTGCTCAGTTACCACTTTATTTTATCTTAAGTATCTTAGATTGATTCTTTATCATGCACGGTACAGACGAAGATAAAGATTCCGAAAGTTTTATTAGCTGGAAATAAGATATCGGTAAAACCTAATTATTATGTTCAAAATATTTTGTATCCCAATCCAATTTGTCTTTAATTCCAATTTATTTGGAATAATTCATCAACGTTTTGCGAAACTTATAATATGGAAGATATGGAAGATCTTCCGTATGATATATGGAAGAAAATAAACAACAGTATGAGTTCTGTATATTAATCAAAGAATTTATATTCTATCTAATATCCTGAATGGATGTGTTCTTTTTACGAGCGAGAAAGAATACAATATCTGAAATAAACATCATGTTGCAGATTTTTGTATTAATTGAGTAATCCTAGTATATAAACGAGATATTATTTTCTGTTTTGTATTATGTGTTTCAGATAGTGAACAGAATCTGTTCCTTATATTTAATAAAGCGCACATACATTGTACTTACATACCCATATGACGTTAGAGGGGCCACGGTGGCTCAGTTGGTAGAGCGCTCACCTCTGGTGCTAGGGGTCGTCGGATCGATCCTTGCTCATGCCATGTGGGCTTTGTGGTGGACAAACACCGGGTGCGTGGGTTTTCTCGGGGTGCTCCCGTTTCCTCCCACTTTCTTCATTCCACCAATTCATCCCATCATCATACATACGGCCTGAGCCATATTTGCCTAAAGGCCTTAAAATAAATTCAATTCCATATGACGTTAGAAAATGTTATATATTTCAATATATCAAATAAGGTTTTTAATTTGCATTATTCATGCTGAAGCATCACAAGACAACGTTCAGGTTTCTACAATAAGGACATCCTTTTTTACTTCTTTCTCCCTTCTGTAGAAACAATGTTCATCAAGATATTATAAGTTCTTGGATATAATAAGATCAAGATAACATATTATTGGCTGACCCAACATCATTCGACACAGCAATTTAATGTAAATATAAAAAATTGAGGACATATTCTAAAATTTAATGTTATTTTCTACAACATAACCAATAAAACATTTCAAAACGTATGATCAAGTATTCAGGACGTAATGGCATTTTGTTTCTACGTCTCTCTTGGTTTTACGTATTTCAAATCACAGCTGGAAAATTCCTCTTCCTGTTTACAATCACGGTTGATCATAAAACCTATAATAAATATCCCCTATGGGTATTCAGAACTGTAGATGGTCATTTCTTGAATGTGGGACAAAACGAATTTGTAAAATAAGTAAAGCATTGATTATATTCTGTACTATTTTAATGGCCATTGTAATTTACAATTAAACATCTTCTTTTCTCCAAAGAAGACAATGTACTGTATTTGACTGTCTAACTCTTGGAATTTCGATACAATTTCAGCCAGTGGGACGATGTGTCTAACCATAATAGCCATATCCATATCCTAGTCCATATCCAAGACCTCCGTAGCGGTAGCCGAGACCACCGTATCCATAGCCAAGACCATAGCCGTAACCAACAGCTGGATAACCGTAGCCCAAACCATAAGCAATTCCTCGCTTGTCTCTAACCTCTTCTTCGGCAAAGACAACAGCCATGAGGGCAAAAAGAGCAAAGAGAGCCTGGAGTCAAAGTAAGAAAAAATTAAATAATAATTCACAGCAAATAAATAAGTAATTTTCAATTTAAAACATTCCATAAATTCTCTGAGCAGTCGTAAGGTGTACCTCCTACATATTATATGAAGTAAACAAGAAATAAACAAATTTACTGAAATTTAGAATTTGTGATAAAATCCATCTCCGAGATTCGTCGAAAGATAGATTTACAATTTTTTAGTAACAATATGTTATACCATGCAAAAATAATACGCTGTATTGTTCATAAAGTTACTGCTTACCTTGCGAAATACGGGAAAGTTTAACGAAAATTTTGTGATGGCATTATTGTTCAAACTTATGCACAATACGAATCGATGATTAATAAATTGAGGCTTACGAGCCCGAACAAAGGTCTATGTGCTATCTTATAACATAAGACATAGACTTTTGTTGTCTCATAATCCTCAATTAGGCCGGTACTCTCATTAAGAATTTACGTGTGTACTATATAAAAGTGAGCTTCAGAATTTGTATATGAATTCAGAAATTTTGATTACCTGCAGTTTTTAAATAAAAAAATTGTATTACTGTGGTACTTACTACCAGTATTTTTTGTTTAAAAACTAGAGCTAAAATATGTTCATGCTTGACCCATTTCATCCATGTCCATATTTAGTGCAAAACAATTTAGAATGCATAGTTTTAGACCATACTTGAAACTTATTAGTTTTGAGTTACGATCTTCCCTGAAATCATGGTCAGCATATTGGTTATTCTAGAATTTTAAATTCTGTAGTGTAGTTCCAAAATTTTAAGTGTTTCCGTTGTGGTTTCTCAACAATTGAAATTTCTATTTATGTCAAATGCAAACTTCATTGGTTAGTCTGAGGAAAAAGATACATGTCTTATATAAGCACTCATTATCTCTTGTCAAACTAACTAACGTATATTTGAGAAGTTACGTTGGCTTACTTTGACGTTATCTTATTAGATAAAAAAAACTTTATTTTGTATGGGCCACTTTAACAATTTTTGGGAATTAGACCCTAACGATTAAACGAGTGTAATATTTGGTAAAATCCATTGGCATCCATGCCCCTGCCTGAATTTGTACCCACAACTTTGGAGACACTGGCCTAACGCCTCAGACCGCACAACTATCACTGTAGGCTTCTTAAAATGTACATAGGAATCCGATATACGGTATGGAGTCTATTACTTGGTATTGAGACTGATGGCCAATGAATTGTGTGATAAAGTACAAAATGTTTTCTTATACTTACCAAGAATTTCATATTGTTGTTTACGGTTTTGTTACTTGCAATGAAAGTATATTTTGTGTTCGTTTCTTCGCGTCTTTTATATCTAAATTTCGTCCTTCAACACTTTCCATTCTAAATAATAAATGTATTCACTTCCCTTTGTTGATGAGGTATAACACTTTCTTAATTTCCATAAAATATTCGTGAAGAACATCGCTCTGCCTTGAACCGTTGTGTTTTTCCTGTGTGTACGAAGAATTTTGTCTTATATTAATAAAGCATTGCATATGGATATAAGTGATTTTCATTTTTTTTTAATACACTGTTGGTAATAAATTAAGGAACAATTGATCATTCAACAACCGATAGAAAATCAACAAAAGCTTGTATACAGATAATTGCGTAAGCATTTCGCATACTCTAAATCGTCCTGAAAACCAAGAAATCAGGACAAGGGTAGACCATTAATACTACAAATATAATTAATTTTATCTGATCTTAAAACCAACGAATAACAGGAATCCGTTCCAAACAAGACGATGTTTTTTTTTGTTTGTTTTTTACATGACCCACAAAGTAGTCCATTGTAACTAGTAAGGATGTACAGTAGTCTCCCACCAGGCTCTAATTGGAGATATGATCACTGAGAGCACCAATACACGCTTCACAAGTACTTTGCATGCTGTTTCTAAGGGTGCTAACTCCCTTTCCTGCATGTGCGTTATATCTCCTAATTGTAGCTTACCTCTTAAATTAAGACAAATCATTAATACAAGAATACGGTCAGATTTCCAGAAAATAGTTACTTTATTAGAAATATCCATTTCTTTATATAAGGTTTCTTATGCCAGCGGTTACTGTTATTATTGAGTAATAGGACACGGATGCGTGAGGAGCTTGTGTTTTTCGCTGCGGCAATTGCACGGTGTTTCCTTCGTTACTGTGATCGAAAAAGTGAATGCTCACCCAGGCAGTTTCAATAAAGCATATCCAATTTCAAGCAAAAAATCGTCACGATCTCTTTCTGTTGAGAAAAAACGCAAAATGCTATTCCAACTGACGGAACTAACGGAACCTTCAGTTAAGACTGCTTTTAAGAAATCTCCAATCAATTTTCAGAAAAATACCTTTTTAGGGCCAATTCCTAACAATGATCAGAATACACCTTCAAGTACCTTTTTAGGGCCAGTTCAAACTCAGGAACCGACTGCACCACCAGATCTCAATTCAATACAGGACTATCCTGCTCTTTCTGTACCAGATTCTCCTATTCAGTCTTCCTCTTCAGATACTCCGCAATCGATGGATGTTGAAGGATTTATCCAGCCTAAGAAAACTGTTCGTATTCTATCAGATGAGAGCACTGCTACCGTTCTGACCTCTAACAAGTTTGAAATACTTAGTACTCATTCAGAAGCACCTCCAGAACAATCAGATCAGCGTCCACCGTCAACGCTTCAGCCTACATTCACTAAGCCACCTGCAATCTTTATTTACGGTATTACAAACAGATACCAATTTAGTAAAACGCTAACAGCTACATGTCAGATCAGTCCGATTGTCAAACAAACAGCAGACTTCATCAAATTTCAAACTCAATCTAAAGCGGATTTTGAAAAACTTCAGACCTATTGTTTACAGCAACATCTTCAGTTTGCTCTTGAAGCTCACAAACAAGATCGTCCTATCAAAAT
>JAGDQP010044617.1:0-11706 GCA_022664845.1 Lepisma saccharinum
ATCGATAAATACAAACTACACAAATATAATGGTATTCAAATTAGGCTATTATAATGAAATAGTTACGCAAATATAATGTAATTAGAAAGATATGTACTTATTAGCCAAAGTTGTCCAAAGGCCTTAAATAAAATTCAAATAGTTAATTATTACACTACTTCCAAATTAATTCAACAGGTATCTAACATATCATATTTGATATTTCGCTTGAGAAATGCAACTTATCCGAATGTAGCATATATCTATCTTACTACGTGCTTTCTCTCTCTCTCTGCTACAAATGCAGATGCACAAACCATTACTGTTACTATTTTCATCATCATGGCCATTGACTGAAGTTAGAACCGCGTTATGACCTGCGGCCTCCTACATCGTGCGGTTTTGTGGTCCCCGTGCGGTATTGGTCAATGAGGAAAACGTGGTTCGCCAATGCTTCCTTCAACTGCACCAGCTGGTGCTCTGGAAACAGGGCGAGACAGTTCAAATTTTGGCCTGGTATCACCAACTTTAAGTGAACAGAGATAGTTCTCAAAGCACTACAGCTATGCCATGTACACAAGCAAATACATATTTTACCTGCACGTGCAAAGTTATGCAGATGTTATTACATGTAGAATCGAAAGAAGAGAACCGTGGAATATTTATATTGAAGAGTTTATGAGGTTAAAAGGGTTGTATACAGCTGCGTAAAAAGGGGGAAAGATTTCGACAAAATCAATGGGCAGACCATATCATTTGTGCGTGAATCATTATGATTAACGAAATAACGAGTTGATGAGCTTATAAGAACGGAACTACAGATTTTTGGTAAAGTGAACTTTGAATCACTCCGTTCAATGGACCCCCACGGGACAACAAGAACAGAAAGTAATGTGGTTACCATTTAGCCAACTTGGAGGCCCCTACATTTATAGATATAAATTTGTTGAGTCAACAATAATTTCATTCTCCCATTCGGAGAGTAATATGAAACAAGAGGGTTTCTACTACAGCTTGTTAGGGAAATAAAATATTTATATCCTTAAGATCCAGCGGACACTGGGTAATCTTACGATATATACTTAAAATGTTTACTAAATGAAAAAAATAGACAATATCAAACGTTTCCTTGCTTACTGTTTGTAGTAAAAACTCCAGCCTATTCGTGTGTAAAATTTAAAGCTTGCATATTGAAAGTTCACAACGTTTAAGTCAAGGTCGGATATATGTAGAAATATAGTGCTTCATCCAGTTGTATGTAAAGTCAAGTAGTAACATTACTTAAATATGAAACATCCTTCTTAAGTTTTATTTCTGAGTTTTAAAAATGACTTTCGACTTACTTTTTAAACAAATCATTCCAGGGTTGTTCCAGACAATGTGAGGTTTGACAATCAAGTAATGAGACTGATTTTCCTGCATTTGTATAGGCAACCCTGCAGTTTACTAGGATTCGCAAATTTCGACCTTTAAGCTCTCACCACTTCCATCGCAACTGTCGTCATCAATCATGTTTGTGTACCTTGACATTTATAAAAAAAATGGTTGCAATTTTTTTGGAACAAAGTTATCTCATTCCAAAATCATCAGTTAGTACTAATCTTCTACAGGATTGTACAATACTCGTCGCCTTAGCTATGCTGGCATACCGCTGCGCATATTCCGTGATTCAATTTTTGCGATGAGGATCACAAACATGACCCTAAAAAAGAAACAGATACTCCAGACTCAGTCCTTGGAGGACCATACACCAGTTCCGGTGGAAAGTGGGAAAGGTTGAAGGTCAAACATAGTATAAAGTTGCACGGCTGCCAATACAAAGGAAAAATATCAGTCCCATGACTTTATTGTTAGACCTTGTACGACTTTGGTTTAGTAATACTGTTCGCGGGAGAAAGATGTAAAGTTCCAGAACTGTACTTAATTCTACATTGTAGTTACCATTATGTTGTAACTGACAAAAACCATTAGCCCACTGAGGCTACGTAGTACGTACCATACGACAACTTATACCTTTCTAGCTATTTTCGTTTAAATACTATTTTGTTCTAAATTTTCAACGTTTCTAAACGTAAGGCATATATATTTAAAAAAAACGAAGTTAATATATATAAGGTAAACACCAGTAATAGACACTGTGCCAGTAATGGACACTTGAAGAGAAAAGATGTAAAATACGATCTTCCTAAGGGCGGTAATCATTTCACCTACATGGGAAAATTTAATATAGACTAGTATGTTTTGATGCCACAGAATATCATTCGCTCGTCACCATGGTTGCACCTATACCAAAAAAATGCTGGGGTTACAGGGACAATACGAGTATTGTTGAGCCAATTATCGTTGTAACGAAAAATATAGTCATATTTACAATTTATGACGTGTCGGCAGTTACAATAGATGTTGATTCAGCATTGTTAAGTGAATATTGTTAAATGTACCATATTTTTAACCATATTATTAACAATACTGATTTGTTAGCGCGGAACTAACAATAAATTATTGTTAATTTAAGCATATTCAAAGATTAACGTCTTGCGCATGCATACACATTTACCATACTTCTTGTTAGGGGATGGCAAAGAAAATTAGGTCGCCATATTTATCGCCACAACAACAGAGAAAAAAATGAAAAGTTACTACAAACACGCCAACATTGACCTTTATGCTGAGTTCTGGATGGTGTGTTGATGCAGATGATGATTAACACAATAACATTAATATTTAAATGTGTGAAGAAATTTACACATGTTTCTATTACCGTTGTGAAAATGTGTATTTGTACTGTTTATAGTTGTGGTCAACAGATGGCACCGCTTTTAAAAGAGAATAACATAGACACTGTAGGTTTATTGTTTTTATACACTGACATATGTTTAACGAATTTGCTTAAAGGATTTTGGAAAGAATGCCACATGAATATTTATTCTCTGCAGATATTAGTGTGAGTCGTATGTTACAAGTAGTAGCAGTAGCAGAGGGATTCGCCTATAACTTAACACTTTTAAAAGGCGAACATTGCAGTTCAAACCTATCGGCCCGCGAGGCGGACTTCAGTCTCCCAGCGGTAAAGTTTTTATTGATTTGCGCTAATAATATTATCACTGCAAAATGTTAGTAATACAAAGACAAATTGTTGTAAAACTTACAATACCAATAGGGATAAAGCTACTACATTTCGGGTGGATTTATTGTAAATTCAATAATAAAGTATTGTATTGTTAGTTCGCGTATTGTGAGCTGTTGAGAACAACCATAACAGTATTGTTAAATTAACAATAAAAGTTTTGTAAATGAAACCATAAAAGTATTGGTTCCAAAATAACCACATTTTGTGGTCCAGTTGACCATAATATCGTTATATCTACTATGTTTTTTTAAGGGTGTACTCTTCCATGCATTCTGTTAAGCAAGTGATTAAGGTGAGAGCTTTCGTTTTTGATTCATGAAATTACAATAACGATTACTTTTGTTGTTCTGCACTATTACCCATTACGAAATGTCTTGGTTTCGAGTATTTAAATAACCAAACCAATTATAACTTGGATCTGTTATGTAAAGCAGGGGGTGTCCATTATCGGTACGGCAAAGTCCGCTTTATCCAGTTATGGACACGCACTATTCATTACTAGGTTGAAATCAAAATCCTTGATTGACTGAGTCGTTATTAACCTCCTAAGCGAGCTGGTGAGTTTCCATGAACAAGACTTACAGTTTTGGTAAAGTGGGCTCCGAACTACTCCGTCCAATAGCTTACAGGCGAAACTGAACTCATGAACATGCGCGCACTAAATGAGCGCGCTAAACTCTCCGCAGCTCCAAGGGCGAAATCATAATCCTGTAAGTTGTATTATTTCAAGTGAGGACAGATTATTTACTCATCATGACCATAAGTTTGTCAGGAAATTTTCTGGTCCATTTTTTTTAATGGTGAACGCGGGGATGCCTATTAAAGAAATTATTGCACGTTAGAATTTGCATTTTTATGGACACAAGAAATCTATTGCTCATGCCGGGATAGGGTAGGGGAAAGGAAGCGGGAAGGAGTTGGGCAAGTCTAAATTGAAGGTACCATTAGGGCATTGAAATTTGAATGTTATGACTGAGGTAAAAAACGTTAATCCCTCAGTAAGGATGATCGATAGTTGTTTTCGAACCCAGGACATTCGGAATGATCATTCAGTGGAATTCCATGAAACATCAGATAATAATCGAAAAACAACATTAAACATATATTCGAAACATCAGCAATGATTATTTAAATTATTTTGAGTTATACAGTATGTCCATTACCGGAACGTCCAAGTTTTTCCGTGTCCATCACTGATACAAAAGCAATGTTAGACAAAAAACGTGATTTCCTCTCAAATAGTCAATGTTGATGAAAATAATGGGTACAAATCACTAGAAGAAAGAATGAAGAACGTGTAACATTCTCATTTGATCAATACATTATTCGAGTTAAAAACATACAACTGTATACGAGTTAAAAAAAAAAAAACGGTGAAAAGTGACCTTAAAGTGGCCATTACTGGTGTCTTGACCTTATTGTTTACTTATTTTCTTCCTTGAAATGATCCTTCGATCAGCCAGAGATCAGAGTTTTGAGAAAGGGGAGGAGGAGTTATAATATATTTTATATATTTGTAATATCAGAGTAATCCTGTTCAGAATAGCCTGTTGAAAATGTTATAATTGTACGTAGTGTCAGATATTTTTCGCATTTGAAAAGTGAAAATTTCGTACTTCGCTTTTACAATTTGCATTTGGTCGATTATACACGTACAGGTACTATATATCGTATTCCGTTGGCCATAGAAAAAAACGGTGATCGACAAATCCTGACAACTGTCCAAAGTTCAAATTGAAACGCAGAATTAAAAAAAATCTATAAATAAAACTAAAAATCAGTTTGTTTCTTGGAAACCCCCCCCCCCCCCCCAAAAAAAAAGCTGCATACCAATTACAGAATGGCATAATCATAGAATCTGTATCGGAAGATTCGATCAATACAATTAGAAAATCGAATTCTAAGATTTTGATAATTGCGTGGACATGTGTTCATTGTCTACTGAATGCAATTCAACAATTCCAAATATCACAAGGAAAGTTTATGCAATCCAATTCACCGTGCTGCTGTGCGGGTAGCCTTACTTTAGGTAGAGGTAAACAAGGTCGATTTGTTTTGTAGTCATTAACTCTCAAACGGAATGTACACAGCAGCTAGGCGTAGGTGAGAATTCCAAACCGCCATTATTTCTCACCTTGCGAAATTTTCTAAAGCTTTAACTAACATTAAATTCAACCATCTTAATGTGATTTTTTAAACAACACTAACATATGACACATAAGAGCACCTAAAGATATTTTTTAAGTTTTTGGCCCTCAAAATGTTGTGCATGCATACTGACAAAAACATCGGGAAAGTCGAACCAGTCTCCACGCATTCTCACCATCATCCAGTCACGTATTTACGCTACCTCCTCATCCCCCATGCACGACACGTGCTCATCGCACATATGGTACCTTTATCTTTTTTTACACCATCCAATAATAAAGATACCCTAACTCCGTGAAAAATAGTGGAATGAATAAACGTAGATGATCAATATACAAGGTTTCATTTTTTATTTCGAAAGCTTTGTTTTAGGCTTCAGTAGCACATGCAGTGACGAAGACTTATAGAAATCTGCCCGTCAATAACTTTCAACTCAGGAACTACAAGAGCTAGGAAGGTGGTTGAGATGTCGTTGGAAAGGTCTCGACAAAATTAACTCAAACCCGTATCATTCATCCAGATCGTACAGGCGTTCACGAGTCGGGGGCAGGGGGGGGGGAGATAAAATTTCAACTTGGAACTACTAGGACTAGCAAGGTGGTTGAGATGTCGTTCGCAAGGTCTCAGAAAGAAAAGTTCAAACCCGTGTCATCCATCCAGATCGCAGGGGTGCCAGAGATAGCGGGTAATTTTCAACTCAGGAACTACTAGGGCTAGGAATGTGGTTGAGGTGTCGTTGGAAAGGTCTCGTTGAGATGAGTCAAACCTGTATAGAGCATACACATTGCAGCATTGCAGGGGCGGTTCCGGAGATGCGGAGGGGTACTTTTCAACTTATAAACTACTAGAACCTGAAAGGTGGTTGAGATGTCGTTAGAAAGTCTCTAATTTTTCCAACGGAACATTGAGCATTCCAATAGGTTGCTTGCTGCTTAAATTTGGCGATAGCACATGTGCACAGTCCCCGACTCGGCTCCTCCTAACTTGTTAAATTGTACTACTGATGTAAGTACTGTAAGGTCTCTCACGAGAGCTCTGGGTTAGAAGGAAGTGGTCTCTTTGTAAAATTTGACATTATAAAACAGTCTGATCCATTGCTATCATATTCCATACAACAGAGGTTGTGTGTGTAGCCGAAGTCCTTGTATTGTTGGAGACGCGCGGAGATGGTTGGGGGTGCGTACGAACACAAATAACAGGCTTGTCTCGATTTCTTACTCATAAATACACACATTTTAATGAAAATTGAACGGTTTCCTTAGTTACGTCTATTTAAATATATTAACTATTATATGCTCTGATGTAAAGGTAAAGTTGTTCCGGGAATAACGGGACAAAAACGAGGCAGAGGGCAAGAAAATTTGAGAATCGTTGCTATAGTGTATGCACTCTACGTTTACAGAAAAGTAATATTAGTAGGAGATAGTGACCATTAACCTTTGTACTCAGTGCTATGCTGAGCGCCAAAACGGTCTATTCCGTGTACGTGATATGATTCAAGAATACCACTTACTGGCAGTAATTTACAATGAAATTACAAGTTACACTTATTTGAGGTAATATAAACAACAATAAATGTATCCATTGCTGTATATATAATCACTAAGTGTCGGAGAACATGGGTTTCAGTACAATTATGTTAAATACCATTGTCACGTCTCCACTATCTTAAGATACGGTGGTTTTCAATATTTCTACTTTCCTCTTATAAGAAATTTTACTTCCATCATCTGATGTGTTGAAAACGAAACTGATGGACTTTACATTAGATTTCAACCTTACAAGTGGAATAATAATGTGCTAAGGCATTACACTCTTTAATGTTTGTTCCGGTTTTCAAAGCCTTGTTTGTTTTAAACTCACTCTCTGCCCCTTTTCATCTTAAAATTCATTTCTTTTGCCTCTTTGCAGCACTCAGGTCCATATCGAACATAAAAAAGATCATAATAAAGGAAGATGACGACACGCATTTTTATGCATATAAAAACCAATTTTATGGCGACTCGTCGGGAGAAAAACGATGTAAATTTCTACCCCAAGTCTATGTAACCGTGGATGCGTCCACGACGTGAGTCAGGCGTCGTATTTTACTTCGACGACTTGACGACAATCTCGCCCTCTCTTTCTCTCTCTCTTTTTTTAATCCGGTTCCGAGCCTTCCACAACATGAGTTTCCCAAGAGATTTCTTTTTTTAATGTCCAGAAACTAATCAAAATGTTACGAGGTAAGCTCGTCCTTATACGAAGAGCCGTTCCAGCAAAGAAATGAAGTGTTATATACGTAGAATGCAATAGGTGAGAACAGACCTGGATGGTGGTGTACAAGGGTAACAGGAGGCGGGGGAGAGAAGCAAGAGTAAATCCGGATTTTGTAGATAAAAGGACTTCATAATCCAAAAGCATTTCTCTTCCTTTTTGCCATTACGGGATGCCTATGATGTTTGCTGGAAATGTCTCCATCTCTCATCCTCTCTCACTCTGTCGCACACATACACAGATACAAGTTCTACTGTTACACTGAGCACCTGTTCTCATTCTGTACAGGAGTGATGTTTATACACACTCTAACTGAAAACACATACATCCCCCACTCATATATGCATACATACAAGCAAAGAGACCACTGGTTTACGGAGGTAAGAGTAGAAACACTGCCTTCCTGCGTTAAGTTTTACAAGTCCTAAACCAGTTTACAGCATACGCTCTTCTCGTTATGAACATGTGTTTACGAAGGCATCAATAACGCTAAGAGAAGGCGTGAATGCAGCTAATAACGACCTTTCAGAGGGAGGCGACATTGCTGCATGGAGACGTCGTTTTATGTCGTTGTTAAACCTCGCTTCAAGCAGCTATGGGGACTCCAGCTTTCTGTTCATAATGCTCTGCCTTGCTTCTCAACGTCTTCAACAGTGTAACCAATCGTACAATTTATTTCAAAATATAATACTGAGTACACGTGTTTATTTATACGACGTGTTAACAGTCACATATCAATGCTATTTGTGTGCCCATAAAATCCAACTGAGAAGGGGAGAGGGGACATTCAGTAACTGAATCAAGACGAAATGTTAAAAATTTGCATGTAAACTAAAGTATTTGTTGTTCATTTTATCAATTCATGAATTATACTCAGCCACGGTGAAGTGAATGATGCAGACACGCAAAACTGAACGTAGGAATGAACGGATTAATTTTCAATAAATATGAGTACAAAAATGTCTTACATAACGAAAATGAATTAAAACCTATGTACATGATCTTGATACCTGAGAAACACAAACTACACTCGATTAGAAGTAGATGAACGAATAATTGAGAGAATGAATGAATGAGTTATAGTATATATGAACACATGAATATTTTACACTACGCGCATTACTTATTTTGTCTAATGTAGTCTCATATCGTAGAGATTTGGCATTACGCATACGAATTGACTTTTTGAACAATTACTTCACAGACTCCTGGAACGTTACAAACCATAATATCTCAATTACACTAATGAATGAGAAAAGGAATGAACGAATATATGCAGATCCAACATCCACGGATTACTTTCTGCACTAAGGGTCAGTTCTACAATCGACCGATAAACTTCTAGTCAGCGCTAAGTTGAGGCCAACTCTCATCTTGCGTACTCTCATTGGCTAAAATCAGACTTGCCCTCAACGTAGCGCTGACTATAAGTTTAGCGGTCGATTGTAGAACTGACCCTAAGTATTTTTCATGTATGGAAGATTTGAATTACACTCACTTATATGAATGAACGAATGGATTGTATTAAGCTAGGAGGTTACCTCCATTACTCTGTATCTCTTCACACATGAGACATCTATTAAACTTATGTATATGAATGAATAAATTCATCATCTCGAGCACGAAACTTTCAAAATAAATGTCCTAAAAGCTAGTAAGATATTCTAAAAATACCGGAACTGCAAGAAAAATAAAATAATTTTGAGCTTAGTTGCTGATTTCCCACTCTCCATTTGGTATGCGACTGTTAACAAAACAGCAACACGAAGCGTAATGATAAAAAAAAAAAAAAAATCTATCTATTCTGATGTAAGAATTTATCCCACTAAATACCGACTAATCATATAAAACGCATTAATGGATGCACATGAAACTAATATCTCATTAAATAAAATCCTGGAGTAAGAAATTCAATGTATTTGCCATTTACAGCTTGTAAGGTTAAAACTAACAGGGAGATACGAAGGAGTGTTACTAAAGTCGTCTCAGTCCACCTTCATGCTAAAGCGACGTTAGAAGTAGGAATAAACAGAAAGGTCATACAAGACTGTTCATCGTCAATAGTTAATGTGATCAATTGCTTCTTTAACAGTGATTCTTGATCTGTCTCCGAAGCTTTTTTTTTTTTTAACGCATTCTTACACAATTTATTTTCAACTTTCACATAGCTGTGGACGTCTTTGCGTACCCCGAAGCAGAGTTATGATGGAGAGTATATATACATCCAAGTTATAAACCAACCTAATTTACTTTTTTTTAAGCCCAGCGTATACTCACCTTAAAGTAACGAAGTACGCAGCATATACTCACGTCGCGTCGGCAGGTTTTGAGATCTACAATTATCATTTTTTAAATATCTAGAAATCGAACTCAGGCCATTCTGAACCAAAAGCGAGAACTTGAAGTTCTTCATTCCCTGTTACTATGTACAGTGAGTAACACAACTACAGTATGGCCTGAATCAAAGTTGCTTAAGGGCCTTAAAAATTAAATTCAAATTCACAACTACAGTACTACCTTACCTTATGTTTTTATTGGTTTGAAAAATTACAGCCTACTGTCACATTTCCAAAGTTCCCGGTTTCGAATTCCGGTTAAACCGCACTTAGTTAAAAATTACAGGTGAAATAAAGTTGTTACGAGAGATATTTTCTTTAAAAAAAATGTATTGGTAGTATTAATTGGTAACACATTATTTATCTCCTAAACATTTAAGTCGAACACATGTAACAGAGAGTGCTAACTAACTGCATTTCAAATGTTAAAATAACGACGAATGCGCATATTTTATGGATTGTTCCAAAAGTGATGACCTTATGATGGGTCAGTAAGGTCATCACAGGAAGGTCGGCGTTACATAATCGCGGAGTAATTCTGTACTCAGGAATCAAGGGACGCAGAAGTGTATACTGTATGTCATTTATATTTATTTTTTCCCCAAAGCTAGGTAGTTGCTACGGGCCTGGCTCCCAATTTCTTTTTATCAATTCTAAAAATCTACTTTTATGTGTGTAAATAGGAGGTAAACATTGTGGCCCATGCCCCCTTCTCCTTATAGTTTGTGGCTGGCGCGGTGCCTGTTTCCCCATATTTTACTTACTGTGCAGAACCCATTCCAAACATAACTCAAATATTTAGAAAATTATAGAAAAATAACTACGGCTAACCCTGGAAAAGTGTCCTGTTTATGTCCCTATGCCTATAATATTTATTATGCTAAATTAACACTCTGCACATCGTTCTACATAAGTGGTATTTTAGTATTACATTTACGAAAATGCAATACATCAAACAGAAATTACTCTTATATTTTACAGAAATAAGACATATTGATAGATGTTTGAAAATATCGAGAGAAGTGAGCGAGGAAAATGAAATTGGCACAAATATGTGAGTTTCAGTTATCTTTTCGACGGAGATACGCTCCATTATAGGACTTCCCCCAGGTGCTCGCATACCAATGTTCTATGACGTACATACTTCAACAATATTGTCAAATTTAAGTTACACATTAAGCGACTTTATAAGTAATGCAGAGTTCAAGGTTGTACCCCAGTCCATTCATACACATGTTCCGAAAATACATATTTAATGTGCTTACCATATACGTACGTAATTTTGTTCCGCAGAGAATGACAGCGAGGCTTTCGTCACACTGGTACCCAGTATACGATACATGTCCAAAGTGTCATAAAACTCCGCGTCCGCTGGAAAGTAGTATACCTAACTTGTCAGTTTCGCGGACTTGTCCGATACTTTCGGACTACATAACAGTAGTCCAAATGAATAGGAGCTAAACGAAAACTAAACGAGTTGTTTCAAATGAATTAATGTCTACGAAGTTACCTTCATTCCAAATTTTATCTGTGAACACTGTTTTAAGAGGGGAGAAAAGAGATAAAAGATACTCGAAATAAGTTTAGTCTAAGCACATTATGCTGATGGTGTAATTTTTAGGATAATCAAATCCCGTAAGCGCGTCGTTTGCAACAATAACTACATTAGGGAATACACTCCAGGTAGTAGGTATATGACAGTAAATAATCAGCGATATATCGTCGTACATGATTTTCAAGGAATCTAACAGTTCGCGTAATCCATAGTAAGTTACCTAATTAACAGGAGGAATTACTCGTACAAAATTTAAAAAAATTACCTAATGGACTGTTCAACAATGTACAAAACGTTTCACT
>JAGDQP010044618.1:0-15842 GCA_022664845.1 Lepisma saccharinum
AGCTCTAAACCTAATTTTTGATTTCTGTTCAAAGAAAGATCTTTCATATGTACAAACATTAGAACCAGCAATTTAGAAAGTTTAGTCATTTAAGAGAGCGCAACTTCTTAAATCACTGAACTTTCTATGTCTAGTCACAAAAGTCTGATTCAGACAATGTAAACAATACTTGTACACCTTATCAGTTTAAGATATTGGTGCCCCATTAAAGATATTGTTTCAGCTGCCTAATTGCAAAGAAAGAAAAATGTATTATTCCTGAGAATGCTACATGCGCTTTAAATCAGGTTGGAGGGAATTGCTGTGTATCAGCGACTGATATTTGCGAATGATTCTATTGGAACGCTTTAAAGGCTGATATCGGAGAGCTTGGCTGGTATCGGGAGCACTTGCGGATAACGCAGTCTATGTTAGCGAGATTCTTAATCGCTCTACAGTCGGGTGCTTGGTTATGGCTTGATCTCATAATACTGTTTAAAATGTTGCCCTAGTAAATGACTTAGAGCTTTTCTGGTTAGACTAATATTTAATCTCGGTCAGGAATATTTCCTGTGGACGTGTGAGGAACTAATATTTGTTTTTAAAAATATCTATATCATTATCTACTTGTAACTATTTGCGAATAATTCTATTGGAACGCTTTAAAGGCTGATATCAGTGTGCTTCACTGGTATCGGGAGCACTTCCAGAGGACTCAAGTCCGTTATCGACATTCCAAACCTCTACAGTCTGAGTGCTTGTTACAAAAAATTAAATGTTGCCGTAGCCTCTAACCCGAAAAGCTCCAAAACTAATATTTGATTTCTGTTCAAAATACTAAATATGGGTGCTCCATCGTAAATTGATTTCTGGGTTTTGATTTGTCAGTATAGCTAAAATTTGAAATTAAATTATGAAGGATTCAACATAGTTCTGTTTGCTAGTAAAAGGAATTGTCTAGCTTTCAATATTGTTTAAACTGGCTAATAATTGAAAAGGCCGGGTTGTAGTTACTTGTCTCCCACCAGGCACCTCCCCAGGTGGCGAATAGGTGAATGCTGACCAGATATGGTGGGTACCGAAAATATTCCGGGGCGGACCAAAATCAGTACTGCTGCCTTGCAGTTAGTAGATGGATATACAAAGGCTAGGGGACTATAACCCCGAACAAAAATATCATGGTGAGGGGAAGTAGCATCGCCATTACCACTACGAGGCTCAAGATGAATGACATCGGTAAGGCTAAGAGATGGACAGTGGACAACATCTTGGATGTCACCTTTACTGCGAGGTCGTAGAGCTGTCAACTCTACACCGCTAAAACATGTCAAGAAATGGTAATAGAAAGTTCATGGATTCTCCTGCGGTAAAATATTCCGGATTTAAACTAGTCCCTCATTCGCATCTCCGGCGAGGACTGCTTCAGAGGGCTCCAAGAACAGGATTAATAAAGACCTTAGAATAGGAACGTACGAACATTATACCAAACGGGCCCTTCTTCAGGTAGCGGTACGCGAGACCGAGAAGTACGAGCTAGACATATTAGCGATACAAGAAGTTTGGTGGGAGGGTCAAGATAGTATCCCACAGGGAAAGTACACTTTCTACTACGGGGGAACACAGTCTCACGATTTCAGAATAGGATTCCTCATTAAGAAAATATCCTTCAGGCTGTTCACAATATAGAGTTTGTAAATGAAAGAATATCGTACGTTACGATAGGTACTCAATTGGGCAACACGGTTTTATTAAACGTTGGAGTACTACCCTAGCAGATGAACATAAATTACGTGTATTTGAAAAGGTTTTTGAGAAAGGTTTACGGGTCGAAACGCGACGAGATGGCTGGAGACTGGAGGAGACTGCATAATGAAGAGCTGCACGGACTGTACGATTCACCAGATGTTGTAAAAATATTGAAATCGCGACTTCTAAGATGGGCAGCCCATGTAGCTCGGATGGGGAAAAACTAAGATTATATTCTATCCTGGTTGAAAGGTCGGATGGAAGGAGGCCATTGGGAAGACCGAGACGTAAGTGGGAGGACAATATTAGGAGAGATCTTCGGGAAGTAGGTGTTCGTGATGAAAACTGGCATATTGCCCAGGATAGAATCCAATGGCGAACTTTTGTTACTGGGGCGATGAACTTGCGAGTTCAATAAGCCATAGAGTTAATTAGTTAATAATTGAAATGGAAAGAAATACTTTTCTTTAAAGTAGAATTACAACTTGATTCTATATTTCTAAATCCTGAGAATGCTACATGCGCTTTAATTATATTGGAATGAATTGCTGTTTATCAGCGACTAATAATTGCGAATGATTCTATTAGAACCTTTGAAAGGCTGATATCGGAGAGCTTGGCTGGTATCGGGAGCACTTGCGGATAACGCAGTCTATGTTATCGAGAATCTAAATCGCTCTACATTTGGGTGCTTGGTTATGGCGTAATCTTACACAATATTTTTAAAATGCAGCCGGTAGTATCTGATGAACTGAAAAGCTCTTAACCTTATTGTTGGTTTCTGTTCAAAGAAATCTTAAATTTGTATTTTAAATCTTTGAAACGTATAAACATTAGGACCAGCAAATTAGATGGGCGCAACCTCTTACATCACTGAACTTTCTATGTCTAGCCACAAAAGTCTGGTTCATACAATGTAAAAATTACTAGTACACCTCATGATTTTAAGATATGGGTGCCCCATTTAAGATAGTTTCAGCTGCCTAATTGCTAAGAAGGAAAAATGTATTATTCCTGAGAATGCTACATGCGCTTTAAATCAGGTTGGAGAGAATTGCTGTGTATCAGCGACTGATATTTGCGAATAATTTTATTGGAACGCTTTAAAGGCTGATATCGGAGAGCTTGGCTGATATCGGGAGCACTTGCGGATTACTTAGTCTATGTTAGCGAGATTCTTAATCGCACTACGGTCGGGTGTTTGGTTATGGTTTGATCTCATAATACTGTTTAAAATGTTGCCCTAGTAAATAATTTAGAGCTTTTCTGGTTAGACTAAATATTAGTCTCTGTCAGGAATATTTCGTGTGGACGTGTGAGGAACTAATGTTTCTTTGTTTTTAAAAATAATGAATCTACCTGTAGAGAATACTATTTCTTTCCTTCTTTGCAATAATTTAACAGCTGAAACAGTATTGAAAGCTAAGCAGTTTTTTATTAGCAAGCAGGTCTAAACTATGTTCAATCCTTTAGATAACACTCTAAATTACTGATCTTAAGTTATGCTGATTTAAAAATCAAAGCAAAGAAATCAATTTACAATGGACCACCCATATCTTAAATTGCTGAGGTGTAGTTTACTTTATGTGAACTAAAAAGAAAATTTTAAATTCCACAAAATGTCAAGTTCCAACCAAAAGACACAGTGAATTCAGTAATTTAAGAACTGGCGCCCCATCTTAAAAATGCTGATTCTATGTTTAATTAAACGCTCGAAAGACTAAAAATACTAATTTAAAATGGGGCGCCATAACTAGTATTTATGATTAGTATTTTGTTTGAACAGAAATTAAATTAGTTTTAGATCTTTTCGGGTTAGACATTACGGCAGCATTTTAAAAGTATTTTGCAAGATTGCGCTATTACGAAGCACTTTGACTGTAGAGAGATTTATGATCTCGCTAAGATAGACTGCGTTCTCTGCAAGCGCTCCCGATACCAGTAAAACACTGTGATATCAGTCTTTAAAGCGTTCCAATAGAACCATTCGCAAATAGTCCTGATACACAGCAATTCACTCCACTATGATTAAAGCGCGCATGTATGTGTATGCGAGAATGTGTTCTGGTTCGATCGTGTACATGTTTTATTCCAATATGTGGACGAATACCACACATATGTAACACGTCTTAATGCATCTATTCATTTCAACCATTTGTCGACATGGCATTTAACTGACAGTGTTTGAAAACAACTCCTGGGGTTGAAGAACCTTCTACAAGAATCCCTTTTAAAAGGCTTTCATATAATACTTATTAACCCAGGTTCGCTGCGCCTTTATTGTGTAGGTTTATTACAACCCTAATAGGGATTCGCAAAAGATCTGAATGATATTGTCAAAATGAATTTCGAGTATCTAGAAATTGAGAAGTATTAGAAAACCCTTCGTTTATAGCGGATGTACAAATTAAATCGAATATTTCGCTGTGTACCTGGTTAATTTTTCGCTAAGTGTTTTAGCTGGAAAGTGCTTTTTTTTACCTCTGTGTGTTGTGTTTTTGTGTGTTTACAAAAGCTATTATTAATTGGATATGTATTTGTCCCCATTTAATTGGTAAAAGCTGATATGCTAATCCCTGCCAAACACTGCCATTTAGTTGAAAATCTTATTTTATAAGTAGAAGATCTCCACTTTGATGCGGATGAGGAAGATGTTACATCTTCCCTCCCCTTTTTCTCTTTTTGTCTTCAGAAAATGAGATGCTGTTGTTGTTACTGCAGGTCTTCTTGTTTCTCTTCAGAGTGAAATGGTCGTATATGGTCTACTGGAATTGATTGTATGGCTTGGAGTTTCGGCGGTAACTGTACTCTATAAAGGTTTGGATTCAATCTTTCTAAGATTTGACAAGGGGCGACGAATTTTTTTACCAATTTTCCGGAATATTTTTCTGTCGTCTGGGGAAATTTATGAGCACTTGTCCTATAGGAAAGTTGCTTGAGCGTGTCTTTTTTATCATAATACTTCTTTAGTTTCAAGTGTTTTTTCTAGATATTCTTAGCCGCTTTTTCACGAATCTTCGGGAACTCTAGGTAATTGATTGTAAGGGCTCACACCTAATTGACAATCTGTATATAAACGTGGATGGTATTTAATTAGGAGAATATGGGCACTGTTTCATATTTGTCTGGATCGAAGAGATGATTGCGAACAAATCATTTGAAATTTTGCCTGGCAAACTATTCATATCATCTTGGACCAAGAATTTAAATCGCGTTTTTTAGTTTCAATCGCACATTCTGCAGCCCGGTGGGACTATGGCTATATGCTGCTGCATATTGCAGCTCAGTCATAATTTTCGAGCTAGTTGTTTCATAGCGTGGCTGGTGTGGGCGGGGTGTAAATCTAAAACTAAACGTTTGAAGACACCGAAGCGGTGGATGATTTCTGTTTCTATAAGTTTTGTTAGTTTCAGCAGAGATGGTGTCGACTGCCTTAACGAATACATATTGTTGCGCATTCCGCTGCCAAACGCACATATTTTCTAATGTTTCCTACTGGTACGTTACCATAACTGTTAAAAATAAATTGTTCTTCAGTTTAACTAATCGGATTATGTAATAATTCTGATTGTTTCTTAGAATCTGGCATTATGGGCAGATTTTTTATTTATTCTCTTATGTAGCTCTTCATATAAGGAAATAATACTTTTGGAACGACAATAAAGCCCTTGTGTTCAGCTATAGAATAACAGTGTAGGTTATCGAACCATTGTTCTCTGAGGGTCTCGGGAATATATAATAGTATTTCTCCGTACTGTGGGTGTCGCTGGTTTTTACATTGTACGACACCTATTTATTAAACAATAGCTTGACTATTTTCATTGTTAATGGTTTCTGTGGTTCGCAACTAAGTAATGCTTTTATTATATCAGAAAAAAAATTGTCCTGCCTGTTCTGTTTTCAGTGTTTCAATTGGTGCAAATTCTTGATTATGTAAGATATTATACTACAATGAAGACTATTTCATCTTCAGACTGTTTGACAATGTCCGTGATCTTGTCCCTGTTGGTGATGAGTTTCGTTTCTTCTTCTTCTTCTGCCTTTGTAGCGACCAATTTTCAGTTGGTCGCAACATATCTCCCGTTTCTGTGTCTTCCTTTTTGTTCGTACTTTGTCGGCGATATATTTTTCATCTTCCGCTTTCTTCAAAAAGTTTTATTTGTCCAGGTGACAATCAAATCGGGCCATTCATATCTTCTCTTTGATTGTTGTTTTGGCGGGATTTTATTTTTATTACTTCTTCGTTTTATTAATATTTCTTTGACTTATTTCTTCAACAATCTTTCCTTCGTTTGAAATCTTAAAAAATTAACAAAAAGATCTGATTGTTGTTTTATTACGTTAAGAATCTAGTTGGCTAAGCCATACCCCTTTCACTCCTTGTTGTCTGGTTGATCCTCTTCCTAGACTGGCTGAGGCCAATCAGTAGTTGAAAACATGGATGTCGACGTAGGAAAGCTGCGTTAGATCAGGCTGCCTTCATAATTTATATTTAATGTAATTTTAACGCAACCCAATCTTTAAAAAGTTGATTAATATAAAAAGCGGCTTCTTCTGGATGAAAGTAATCAATTTTAAGAAACTGCATTTTCTTGATACTCAATGGTAGAATCTGAGAATTGAATTTATGTTGCTGGCGTCCTCTTTCTCTCTTTCATCTCCATCTAGATAGCGAAATTTCATCACAGTAAATTTTTGGTTCAAATGCGTTGAATATATTACCTTGCACTATAGTTGATGCTACCTTTTAGAATGCACGTTATTTTTCCATTCAGCATTTTTGTTTGGTCTTCCGGAATCTGGCATGTTTAAAATTGCACGAAATTTCTACGTGTTCGTATTTCTTAAATGTAAGCTTTAAACGATTCTTTATTTTGTTCAGGTAACAAGCAAAATCAAAGCTGCTTCGTCGCGTTTGCAGCCGTAAGCCAATTTGTTCATAGAAATTCGTGTTGTAAATTAATACCTAACCCAACCATAGTATAGCAAGATTGTATTATCACATTCGAAGTTAGGTTGCGTTGAGTCGAAAAATGGAAATTACATACCAAATGTTTTAGCAACGTTCTGAAATATTAATGTAAATTGCTGCCTAGCAGCAATATTCTAAAAAACAACCAGAAATTTTACGCTTCAGTAATTGTGGAAATTTTAAACTGGGCTAAAGTATAGTATGTCTACCACGTTCGGAAAGCAAAATTAACCTAATTTTCTGATATAAGTATGTGAAATCTTATCTCTGTTCTTACGCAGAGCTTTACTGTAACTATTTAGTTTACCTTTTTGTTTTGGAAATTAATAGCCTCTTCAATGCTCATTTTGATGTTCAAGATCTTTTCCTCGGAAACTGTTTTTGAAAAGAAAATTCAGCAATCAGTCGTTTTGCTTTGCGTTTGTCATTTTAAGTAAAATAAATTACATTTTTCCAGATACTTCTTGTGTCTAGATTTTTATTATGAAGTAGGTAGTTTACCATCACCGTGGTATTGCTGTAAAGGTTTCCCAACCTTTCGACATTTCAGTCCGTGAAGTGTTATTTGATATATGTGAGAAAGTAATTGCAGAAGAAGTTTGACATTTTGTTCCAATGCCTCAGTAATGTTTAGGGAATAGTCAAATCAGTTCAGGACATCCAAATTTCGTGTTAAAATAACTAGTGCGCGGCTATGTTGAGCCTTGTACTATTTTAGGGGCCTAGTTGCGTTAGATCACCAAAACAACGTTTTGTGTTCAGCTTTCCTTCGGGATGTTGTCGCCTGTGTGGCCTTCAGTGGATTTACACCGACGAAAGCCATATTGTAGGTTACAATGTGCTAGGCTTTCTCTTTTGTCATTAATTCTGTTAATTAATACTTTTTCAAAAATTTTGCTGATTACGTTAAGTAAGCAGATAGGTCTGTATGATTTGGGATTCGCCTTCGGCTTATCCTGTCCCTTATACAAAATAATGTTTTTTTTTTCATATTTCTGGGAATCTTCCTTGACGTAGGCATTCATTGTATAATTTTGCTAAATATGGCGCCCAAAATTTCGCTAAAGATTTGTATATTTCGTTTTTAACTCTGTTTGGATCCGGTGCCTTGTTTGCCTTAATTGACTTTACTGCGGCCTTTATTTCTTCATTGGTTATAGTTGGTAGTTCTTGTTCTTCGCCTGCTTCTGGGGGTTGCCTTACTTCTTGTCTGATTCTTGAGTGCTCCTCGTTGTCGTTGTCTTTGCTATCATCTGGAAATAATTTACTAAAGATTAGCTCCATGGTTTGCTGCCAATTCGTTGTAAACATTCCATCGTCTTTTTTTAATGTATTCATTGCCCCTTTTGTTTTTATTTTTTGCATTACTATCTTGTAAGGCATACCCCATATGTCCTTGCATAGGTTTTCGTCCACGAACTTTCAACAGGTCTTCTTTTTGTTTTCAAATAGTTCTCTTTCAAATTCTTGTTTTATTTGCCGATATTTATTTAATTTTTGTATTTTCAGTTCGTGGTCCCTGGCTGCTTTATAACTTCTTCTACTTGCTTTTAGTCTCCGTTTAAGTTTATCTAATTTTGGGGTTCAGAAAGGTTTCCTGTTGTTAGTTTTTTTTTGTGCCTCACTTACGATTGCTTTTTGCGTAACTTTCTCAATCTTCTCTGCGATGTCATCCAGATCCACATCCCGTTCGATTTCAGGTAGTTCCAATTTGTTCATTAATTTAGTGTGGTTTAGTTTTTTGTACTATAATTTAATTTATTGGATTATTCTTGCTCGTTGTTGTTATTTTTGTCTTGTATAAAGTTAATATAAAAGCTAATGACGCCGTGCTGGCTCGTCGTTGCATGTTCCAACACACTCCACTCCTGTATATTCCTATGTATATTACCTTTTGTCATTGTTATATCTATGTTACTCTCTGCCCCTGCCCTGCCCTGGAATGTCGGTGTCTGATCTTCTTTATTATGGACTACGAGTTGGTATTGGTTAATTATGTCTTCATATTTCTCCCCATTTCTATCTGTTCGAGGGCAGTGCCAGATCGGGGACTTAGCATTAAAATCGCCTAAAATAAGTAAATTTTTCCCTATAAAACCCTTCCAAAATTGTTTCCCGTTTATTTACAAAGATTTCGGCCGGCATAGAGAACTGGCAGTAGAGGTTGACAATGGTTATTTGGTGTTTTCCAAGTTTTAGGCTGAATGTCTGTATCCACTTACATGTGTATTTGGAATCCACCAACACTTCAATTTTCTTATTGAAGATTACCACAGTGATGGCGTCTGTATTTTCCGGTATTTTCCCCTTATTTTTATAGGGTTCTTGAATGCATGCCACGTCCACCTTTTGGGTTTCGTTACAACGAGCGAAGCGTATATCCACCTAAAAATTTAGCATTATATCCCTAGTTCTAATAAACACGTTTTTCTCATTCCAATGTTAAACCGCGAATCATTCCAATTTGCACAATGCTTTGTGGCCCCAAACCGTATCTTCATAACTGCAATAAATGACGTTCATTTCATGAAACATTAATACTAATATTTTACCTTATTCTTCTAAAGTTTTACACTATTCCTCCATTATGTTTAAAACGAATGTGTCAAAATCTCAGAAATAAATAACAACAACATTGCAACAGAGTGCAAATTGATATATCAATAAAACAGTTAAGATCTCTTAATAACAGACAGAAAGAACTTCCCAGATTTTACAACACAAAAGCAGCTGCCTTATTTTTTAAAACTTCAATACTTCCCGTTCTCTGAAAACAAGAAAGAAAACTTCATCCCTCTCGTGACATTAGGAACTCATGCTTCTGCGGACAACCAAGAAAGGGCAGTTTTGAAACGACCTCCAGCAAAACACACAAAAGAAAAAAAGGGGCAGGGTGCTGTTTGACGCGACCTAGAAGAGGAAGTGAAGTGGGCAAGCCAATGGACGGAACTTGCAACTAAGCTCTTAGATTGGCAACTCTTAGATGAGGAAGGTGAAGTAGTAGTTCTATGGACGTAGTTGTGAAAAACACCGCTTTCCGAATGATGTCGCCACAATACAGGTTCTACGAGGAGGGTATGAAAGACAATTACAGCGTCCGTAACTTTTTCATGATCGTTGTGAAGTACGTATGGCTAAGATTGTAGATAATGGTTCTAAATGAAATACAAATTATCAGTTGAGTTCCATAAGAAAGGAAAATATAAAAAACAGAAAAATATTTCACAGAAAGAACAGCTAAGAGGAAGGTTCAGTTTCTTATATACAAAAAAGAGAAATTTCGAGCGCGCATATTTATATATAATAAATTATATTAAATAATCGGGAAGGTTCCAGGTATTGTAAAGTATTGTATAAGTCGACCAGAATATGAATAGACGTTGCAAGTTTTGGAACAACCGATGAACTATGCCAAAACAATAAAGAAGCACAGATGTGTTACTACTCTTCGCCTCTCGCTTGAAGTGTTGCCATCCGACAAATGTTGTTGCGGGTTGTTTTGTATGAATTTTAGAACCAAGATATTAAAAATTACATTACAGTGACAATATATTGATTATTGAGAGGCTATATTTATTGTCGTTGTAATCCACATATGGGAAGAAGACAGATGACTTGGCCAAGTTAAATAAAAACTCTGTTAATAAAACGTATATGCTTGCCACTCTCTCATCCCACCTCTTGCATCTCTTTCGACAGTTTTCTAGTTTCTACCTTGAGATACGCTAGCAAAACTTTTTACCCATCCTTCATGGCAATGGTGTAACTACATATTATGCCCCCACCCTGCAAGAGAATACCCATGGCCGAAGGTCGATTCGGTCCATTGAGAGGCTATTGTGAAGGCCCCCGTATTGCGAGCTTTTGCGCTATAGTAGTTACGCCCCTGCTTCATGGTCCAGCAAGTAGCGTCGTGGACTTCGGAGCGGCAATGCGGAGGTACGCGGATGCGACCCTCGAGGCCGTCCATCCTGACATTTTTGTCTAGGTTTGTTCTCAGCCACACCAGGCGAATGCCGGGATGATAACTTCGTAAGAGGCTGGTCGACTACCTTCCCTCATCTTCTTTACAAATATTTACTTCTCGAAGATCCGTTCTTATATTGTACTCCCAACATGTCTCGGGCTTCCCACCGGTATCTTTCCCTCGGTTTTCCAACCAAGATGGAATATAATCTTCGTTTTATCCTCCATGCGAACTAATTATCCTGTCCACCCAAGTCGTCATAATTTCATTATTCTTACAGCATCAGTATTTAAATTAGTGTACTTTCTCTATGTTCTCATTCTTAGTTGTTATGAATCTATTTCCTTCATTTTCAGTAGCCACACTTTTGTTAATAAAAATAATTAGGAGTACAAATTGTACAAAGTAAATAAGTGGACCGAGGATTTATTTTGAATACGATCGTATACGTAACAATTACTCTGGTGATATAGTAAAGTCTTGGGCAAACACAATTCTTTATATATATATAAAACTGAAAGATTGTTGAATGCTATACAATTCCATGCCCCTTTACGGATTAGAATAAAGTTATGGTACATTATTCCTTAGTACCGAGCCACCGTAGCTCAGTGGTCGATTTTGGCGTAGCATTTGGGAGGTCACGGGTTCGACCATCCTGAGTGAGGGTTTTCCTCAGTCACACCAGGCAAATTCCGGAATGGTACCTTCAACGTAGGTCGTGGTCGACACCTTCTCGAATCCTTTCTCCTCCCCTATCCCGGCCTGAGCCTTAAATGCCTAAATGCCATAAATGAAATTCAGAAATATATTCCTTAATACCTAGAGAGATTAACTACGGCATTAAAAAGTTGCCCCCTCCCCCCCAAAAGGGTTAAACGTGGATGAAGTGCAACTCGGAAACCACAGTAGTTAGAAATGTCATATTTGACATGAAAATATTTTGTTTCAATTCATTACCAATCGTTATCTTAATTTTTAATTCGACATTCCCAGTGAGGGGGTGAAAACCTCTTAAAGAGTGGAATATGAGAAATCGAAAATTGTTAAAGGTTAGAAACTTGAAATTTGGAATGGGTATTCCTTAGGACAAAGAACAATAAATGGCAAATGTTACAAGTCGACAAGTCCGCACTGTGACTTCCAGATGCAACGACCTTTAACCTTGGAGAACTACCTTTGCTTTCCGCCCCAGTGATTCCCTTCCTAAAACATGCTGTTAAGCCCCTAAATGATATTTCGGCCTCTCCCACAATTGCTAGAAGGAAGTAGTCAGTTTCAACAATGAGACAATAGTAATCTCACACAAAAGCAAGTTTCAAAGTTTTAAAAGAGTATGTTTATGGTATACTTTCCCGACTACACCTTTGGTAACACTATTTATGTCCTTGGCAAGACTTCTGCTGCAGCGTATAAACAATCACTAGCGACCTCACCCTCGCGTCTATTCATTCTCTGGTCGGTTTACAGATAGTAGTACAATATTCAATGAAAAATATGCTCTACTTTCATGTTAATTCTATGCTCCATAATGAATAACTACAGGAAGGTAATTTGCATGATTAATTGCTAATTAACGTATAATTAGTCGGTGTTTATTTTACAAAGCATTGACAATCAAACAAACATTGTCTCTTTTGTTATTTGAAATAAAATTCAATAACATTTGTACAAAATTAGCAGAAAATAAAAAATCTCAAATGCCCCCTTCACGGGAGTAAGCTTTAAAAAAGGTTTATTGGGAGCCAATTTGGTGTCAAGTTGGCTGCCCCAATTGTTTTTCTCTCATTCTCTTTTCCTATTAGAGCACTAACGTTGGTTCGCTAGCACTAATAGGCATTAACGATGCACTGACGAAGTAGCGGCCCGTGGCATAAAAAGCAGGTGAGGCACTGAAAGAAGTAACATCTCACAAACCAGAACTTCACTGGATATTAATATTCTGTTTATTTAGTTATATAATTTATATTGATCATTGTCATTGATATGACATGGTTTTCAGAGTTAGCTAGTATGAATATGTGTCATGACATGAATAGGCAAGAATGAGCTACGACAAAATGGATGAGGAAGTAATGATTAGAATCTCTACACTTAATATCTACAAAAGTTCACTTAGTGGGTCTGAGGGCAAACAATGAAAAACGCCAGTCGCAACGTCGATTTACTTCGTAGCAGATTTGAGCCTGCCGTTCTAGAACAACGTCCTGCGGGTTTGGCACTAAATTCTGGGATATGTTTTGGGCTACTTTTCTTTTCTTCTTGATTTACACTATTATGATTTTCGAAAAGTGTTACCGAGCGGCTGTAGCTCAGTTGCTAGAGCGTTGACTTTGCATTGGGGAGATCCTGAGTTTGATACCAGAGGCCGACTCTGACTTAGTTTTTATTAGGGATTTCCTCAGTCATACCAAGCAAATGACAGGATTGTATCTTCAACTTAGACCTTGCTTGACTTCTTTCGCATCATTTCCCCTATGATATCCCGGCGTTAGCCATAGATGCCGAAGGGCTATAAATCAGTTCCAAAAAATGTTGCTTCGGACACGTAAAGTCAATCAAAACTAAATATAATTTTAAAACACGTCATTTGAGCTTTTAATTTATGTATGACCTTTAGGCAACTTTGGCTTAGGCCTTAAAACACTTCATATTGGGAATGTAACATCTACATAAACATATGGTATGTGAAAAATATAAATGAAAAAAAAAAATCATGTGATCGGAAAGTCACAGAAACGTACTTGTCTAAAAATTAAACTTAAAATGCTAAAACAAAAATGAAACTTAATCAGTTACTCACGTTATTTGAAGAGGAGATCAATTCGTCGATCCTTGCGTCTTGCATACCTTGTGATGACATCATCATACCAGGATGGTTGTTTCATTAATTGCAAAAGCAATTCCTTTTCGATTGAAATGGTTGACATCGCCGTTAGTCTGTCTTGGGTCATTGTTGTTCTTGTTTGGGTTTTAATTCTATTCAAACAAGAGAAGCTTCTCTCAACAGAAGCACTCGTTGCTGGAATAGTTGCAATGAGAGCGAACAGTTTGTAGGCCTCAGGGATTAAGTCACACATTCCGTCATCAACTATGCGTTTTAACAAAGTAGACAACTCAGTGTTTTGAAAGATGTCTCTGTTAAATACTATTTCAAGTTCGGTGCGTAAATAGGCAGTGTTAAAATAGGATCCATATGTTAAAATCAACGATTGCAATGCACCGGTTGGGAAGTTAGTGGCGTAAGTGGTGAATCGACTTGTATCTGCCAGCTGCAGAAACTCCAGTTTATCCAAATCTGAAAACCTAAGCTTCAGTTGATTTTTCACTGTGTCAATTATCTGGAAGAATATTTGTCTATACTTCAAAGATTTATTTTGTATCTCACTGTCAATGTGTGTTGTATTTCTCAGGCTACCACTACCTACGCTCTCCTTTTCGGCTCGTTCTATATATTCCGTAGCTTTATTGTCGTTTCTAAGCTTGTCTAGAAATTGGATACACTGTTGTACTTCCTTTATACACAATTGTATATCGGAAAGTTTCTTTTGAAGGACATTGTACAAGGAATCAGTTTTGACAAAAATATCACTAAAAATGACAAGAAGAAAAACAAATTCAAAATCTTCCAGCTTTCTCTTAAACCCCTCCGCTTGCCGAATCGCTTTTTCATTTGTTTCGAGACGCATTATTTCGTCAAACACGTCAACCAAATTTGTTCTCTCGTTAAAGATTGTTGACAATATTTTTGAATTTGAATTCCATCTTATTTCAGTGTGAGTTGACACTCGCTTACCCACAATGCGTTCTAACAAAACCCGGTATACCCTGAACTGTCGAGAAAAATAATTTAGCAGCATGTTTTTGCAACTCTGTTGTAACACTAAATTTAATCGATGCGCAAAACAGTGAGTAAAGATTGCTTGAGGAGCAAACTCGCGCATGCGAGCTTGGAGACCACTAATTTCTCCTGAAAGAACGCTAGCACCATCGTATGTTTGCGCTACGAGTTTTTTCCCTGAAATCATATTTACTAAGAAGACTGACAAGCAAATTGCACATCACTTCAGCAGATCTATCTTCCCCGAGTTCATGAAAGCCTAAAAAATGTTCTTGAATTTTACCTTGTGAGTCTACAAACCTAACGATAACTGAACACTGCGCTTTGTAGGCTTTGTCCGTTGTTTCGTCCACCTGACATGAAAAGAACCTAGTTTTCCCTATTCTTTCCTGAATAGCGTTGACCAATACTTCACTCTATTAATTCATTTTGCGTATTCTTTGATAGGCTATTAAAATGGCCCAGAGTTTCCCAATGGGATTATAATTCAGCGTTACAGCTCAACATCAGTTCGAAAACTTCTTTGAAGTTACCCCGATTTAAAGAATCTCTTGACTCATGGTGACCACGAAACGGAAGTTCTTGTTTACACAAAACACACGTTAAGTCAATTAGCTTCTTAAAAATTTCTCTATTTTTAGACACATTATTGTTGAACTCTAGTTTCCTTCGCTTTTCATGTTCATTGAGTTGTTCTAATATGGTTGCAGCTTCTTTACTAATTTGTTTCAATCCGATGAAATTGTTAATGTGTTCTTTAGATTTAGAATGCATTTCCAAACCTCGTGACAAATTTTTCAAATCAAAATATCCCTCACAACACCAAACATTTTTCTTCACGCTCAGTAATAAACAGGGTCAACAAAATAATTTACGTACTGTAACACTGCCACATAACCACTTGTGAATATCATACCACGATTTCTTAAAAGTTCTGCTCTTTTTCTCGTCAGCCTATATTACGGACAAATCTGGAGTGGGACGTCCTTTATTGAGAACTTGTCGCTGTTCCACCTCATTTCGTCTCGAGAACGGCGTGTTCAAGAGAGAAACAATAACATCAGAGCTATTCATGTTGTAAATGTCAAGTTAATATAAATATATAAAAATATCAACACATACCGAAACAGCACATGAAAGAAATATAATGTATAAACTTATGAAAAAGAAAACCACACTTTTCGAAGACACTCCGCCAGTGATGCCCATTTCTACAGAGCCGTTTTCCCTTCACAAGCTTCAGAATTTCCCTTTTCCGGATAAAATTTACCTTCATCCAAACCGTTCAAGTACTGTATGGAGTAAACATATTGTAATCATTTTATCCCCTCCCCCCC
>JAGDQP010044619.1:0-15842 GCA_022664845.1 Lepisma saccharinum
CTTGAGAGTAAATATATTACTTGTTTTACCTATTGTATTTTTTATTGCGGTCATATTTATTTACTAGAGCGTCTTATGTTTGCAGCCGCTACATTGTCTTTATGCCTAATAATGAAATTAAATTCTTGGCGAAATACGGCAATTTCAACGTGACGGTACTACGATTGTTCCGATTTGAAAATTTCCACCCCTGCTGCTGAGATTTCGCGGGAAACAAATAAAATCCATAGGGCACGGATCTGGGTTATTGTAGTAATTTTCATTTATAAATTATCAAATTTTTGTCAAAAAGTCAGTATATAAGTAAGAATTTGGTGTTTGAAGATTCCATAAAATATAGCAGAACTATTTCAATCAAATGATGGATGTGACTGTGCATGAACGAAATATTAGCACTTAAATTTATTTACTAGTATGTCAGTGCATCAATGGATATCAAAATACAAGCTGTTAAGAATTATATGCTTCGACATTCAATGCATGCAGCTGATACTTGGGTTGAAGGTTTTGTAGAGTGGTATCTGTCTGAAAATGATGGCCAGGTAAGACCGTTATAAACTTTTTAGCTGCATTTCTTTTGTGCACCGAACAATTATGTTTTTCTTATTTTGGGATTTCTTGGTTACAGGGCATCCACTTTCACATAGTACAAGGCTTTGTAAGTGCAAGTTATTTTAATTTTCCTGCTAGGCTAGGTTAAGTTTGGGTTAAATATAGTAGTGACTCACCAATTTTTAGAAATTTACAGGAGGAATTGAGATAATTGTGTGATGTTTGAGGGTATTATGGAGGTAAATATTGATGTTGGTAACATTTGAAGTGAATAATGATATAGTTTTAGTATGGTTTGAAGATGTTTTAGGACGCACTGCATGTTGTGGCGGAAGGAACTATTTTGCGTAGAGTTACAGTTGTTGTAATGTGGAAGGCGGTAAGGCAGTGTTGAAATGGCGTGTTATTGTGATGATTATAACATTTCTTGCGTTATTGTATCGTTTGGAAATGACGAGAGAAAGTGCATTTTGAAGGTTATTTAGCAGAGTATTTATGTAAGGAAAGGAAAAGGACCCGAAACAATTGTACATGACTTTCTAATGGAAATTGGGAGAGTTAACATGCCTGTGTGCTGAAGGTAAGTGTGAATGTGTCAAAATATATTTTGTAAAGATACATGACCACACCTAACTTTAACTAACCTCCACGTTCATATGTTGAGTAATTTAAGATAATTTACGAAAAAGGAAATCGATTTTGGTTTGGTTTTAGTGATTTTAAAATTGGTGTGTCACTACTATAGTAATGCCTTAAGTTTGCGCACACCTTCCGTAATTGGATGCATCATAACCAAGTGAACTCGAACTCGTTATTTTTGTTATCCAAATTCTGAGGATAAATTTCTTAGGCAACCACACTATCCACTGAAGCGGTTCCATTTTTAGTGACTACATGGGTCAAATGGAGGTGTTACTTTAGCTTACGTCGGCCGTGATTTTCGGAACTGAATAAGTCACAGGTTCGTGAATCGGAATCAGAGATACCGGTATTATCTCTGACACTTCCATACGCAGAACCCGAAAGGTAGTGACAGAAAACCTGTTACGGAAACCCCACTATGATAATCGTAAAATACTCACTCCAGCTAATTCGGAATCGGATATGGTGGCACATGGAGGAATACAAATGTTGTCACACCTAAATGGCATTTTTTTTTTTTTTTTTTTTTAAGGTTTTTGCTTATTTTACCATTTTTACAAGTTAAGGTACAGAGGGTTAGAAAAGTCAGATATTTTTATATTTACGTGCGTTTAAGTTTTACTCGGCATTTGTATAGTAGTGACGGATCACTCAAAACACACACATTACACACTGCCGTCACCCCAGCCCATGTTCCCGGGAGGCGTGCGGTTTACGCAATTGTTTCCTTGCACTTTTTGTAGATTATCTAAAATTAGGGCATTACTATAGTAGTTTTAAAATCACTAAAACCACACCAAAATCACTTAGAACACACACATTACGTGTTCAAGGGAGGTAACCGATATACGCAATTGTTTTCTTGCACTTTTCGTAGATTATCTTAAATTAGTGACCATACGAATGTTCAGGTTAGGTGCGGTTATGTTTAATTACAAAATATATTTTTATATGTTCACATTTATTATTAATAATTCCTTACTTTCCTTTTTCGTAAATTATCTTAAATAACTGAACATATGAACGTGGAGGTTAGGTAAAGTTAGGTGCGGTCATGTATCTTTACAAAATATATTTTGACATATTCACACTTACCTTCAGCACACAGGCGTATTCTCTCTCCCAATTTCCATTACAAAGTCTGTACTATTGTTTCGGGTCCTTTTCCTTTCCTTACATAAATACTCTGCTAAATAACCTTCAAAATGCAGTTTCCCTCGTCATTTCCATACGATTCAATAACGCAAGAAATGTCATAATCATTAGATAGACGCGCCATTTCAACCCTTCCTTCCACATGACAACTGTAACTCTACGCAAAATAGTTCCTTCCTCTACAACATGCAGTGCGTCCTAAAACATCTTAAAAACACACTACAACAATATTATTATTCACTTATAATGTTACCCACATTACTATTTTCCTCCCAATTACTCACAAACATCACATAATTATCTCAATTCATCCTGTAAATTTCTAAAAATTGGTCCGTCACTACTATAGTTAACCCTAAATTAGTAACCATACAAACGTGGCGGTTAGGTGCGGTCATGTATCTTTACAAAATATATTTTCATATTTATTATTAATTATTCCTTCCTTGCATTTTTCTTAAATTATTTTAAACATACGAACGTGGAGGTTAGGTGCTGTCATGTATCTTTACACTGTTCTTGACGCAACTTCCGTTCAAAATTCCCACAGCGATACGCTCGTAATGCACAGACACGCGCCATTTAAGCACTGCCTTACCCGCCACCACATGCAGTGCGTCGTAAGACATCTTGAAAACTCACAACAACAACATTATTATTCATTTTTAATGTTACCCATATTACAATTTCGCTCCCAGTTCAGCACAAAGAACACTCAATTTATTCTGTAAATTTCTTAAAATAGGTCCGTCACTACTATACTTAACCCTTTTACACAGTTGACACAATCAGTTACTCTCAGTTCTCACGCATGGGGGAAGCAGTCCCATGTATATCTACATCTTTCACCCTTATTACACTGCTTCATGACTCCTACTATCTTTCTCCTGTGAATTTTACTTTGGTGTAGATAAAGTAAATCTTATCCAGCTATATTTTTGTGTGTGGTTTATAGGTTGGATCGATCACTCACTAGTTGGTGCAAACATGTATCATCGACACCAAAAAATATGGACAGGTGTTTCACACATTAAAAGCTAGAGCAAGTTTTCTGAATACTTATATCTGTAGTAAAATCTATTATTATGTACAACTATTTCCTTTACCCAGAGGCATTGAAGCACAACTTCTCAAATATACAGGTTATTTTTTGTGGACCAATTACGCTCTACGAATAGCCCGCCCTAAATTATATTTACCGTTTTCACATGGCGGTTTAAACCTCAAGGATTTTACTCTGCAAGGTTTAGCGCTTCGTACGCATAGACTAGGACTGGCGCTCACAGGCAATGAACAGACTGTTGCTTATCAACATTACCAGATTATTATGTTCCTTCAAATCCTAGAAGCACCGATGAATTTAGTTCCTTGGTCGGTTATGGCGCCAGAGCTTACTGGCTCTTTTCTAAATATAGCATATAGTGGCATCGGTCAATTACACGCTGATGAGTGGACGGTCCAATCCTGGTACCGATACCTTCTCCAACAAAAATATCCAGCACTTAGTGACTCGTGTACACAAGTATGGCGTAATGTCTGGAACGTCAAATATTTTCATTAGCGACTAATAAATAGTATGGCATTCTCCATGATATTATCCCTACCAAAACCAAATTAAAAAAGATCAAGATGATACCTGACGACCTGTGTACTGCATGCCAGGCTCCTGACACCTTGTATCATTACTTAACCCGATGTAATAAGGATGTCGCTATTTTTCTATACACTCAAAGGCATCATCAATGCACTTCACCCAACTACTTTGTCACCGATTTGATTTTAAGACCACAATACAAATTCTACAATAGGACCAAGCAAAAATTATTATCATGGCTTATCACAGCACTTTTACAGTACACAGTTGTTTTTGACGACCACTGGACAGTCGAAGAATATGGACACTTCCTAAAATTTGAGTTTGCGATCTTTAACAAGCAGAATAACAATGTATTTCAACAATACGGTGATTATTTTTAAGCCCTGACCATCCCCAATCTACACAAACTGGTTTTTATTCTCTCTAATTTTTTTATCATTTGGTTTCGATTCCCTAGATGGTCCCATAATTCTGTGCCTCATAAGGAGCTCATGTTCTGATAATGTGACTTTTTATTTTTGTGTAGTATTAGGTATTCATTGCTATATTTTTTCTTATATAAGTTTTTTCATGTATTGTTGGTTGTCAGTTAATAATTTGTAACCGACTTCATTCAAGTGTAGACTTTTCGTAATACGTGTTAAAATGCTTGCTAATTATAATGTCTAATAATATGTAAATAATGTTAGCATATCAGAAATGTAATCTTATAATATGCATTCTAGTCAAACAACCATATTCTCCTACAATTTCTGTTTGCGATCGTTAACGAGCAGAATAACAATGTAGTTCAACAATTACTGTGATTATGTTTAAGACTTGCCATTTCCTAATGTATACATACTGGTTTTTATCCTCAATAATTTTCTTGTTTGGTACAGTTTCCCTAGCTGTTCCATATTTCAGTGTCTCCTAAGGAGGCTTGTCATGGTCTGGTATTGTGAATTTTTATTTCTTAGTTTAGTGTAGCTTTAAGTCTTCATTGATATATTTTTCTTTTCTTATATAATTTTGTTTCACGTAATGTTGTTTGTCAGTTCCAAAGATTGTAACCGTATTCCTACCAGTGTTGACATTTCGTTGTACGTTCCACATTGCTCGACAATTGTATTGTCCAATAATATGTATCCTCTGTTAGGAGAACAGTTATGTCATATTGTAATAGCCTTATAGTAAAATAAACAAAGCTATTAAAAAAAAAAACCCTCACCTATAAGCGCTTACCGCGGCCAACCACTCTTACTTTAAATCAGTAATGGTATAGGGTAAATCGGTTATCTTAATCCTTCATATTACGAGATCTGGTTCAGTAAACGATCACCTGGTGCAAACTAAAGTGATAATTTTCTTGCAACGGGTAAGCTTTGTATAGGATAAAGTGTACTTTAGATTTCCCAGCTTCCGCCAGTTATGGAGCCTTATTTACGCTCTATATCACTCATTCCCTTTGTAAATAATTCACCCAGTCACTTCTATAAACATAGCGACAGTTAACAATGCAAGAAATGTTCGTTAAATACGTGCTCGAGATTTTAGCCATATGCAGATATGGCGGCATGCGGAGGAGAACTAATAACGTCACTTCGTTTAATGAATAACACGTATTTTACTACAAACATCACGGGCAAATTGTGCTTGTTAAGACGGGTTATAAAAACTTACGTTTTTTTTTTTAATTCATTATACGCGAAGCCCATCGCACTTTACACACAGAATATATTCGGCCTGAAGGCTAAATAGCCCGACGTTCTTTCCGCTCATTCACACTCGATTCGCACTTGCATATCTCGAAACTTCGTTACATGCTGCGTTTCAACACTTCCACAGACATCAAATTTGTCCTGTAAGTTTTATATTTTTCGGGGTACCGAAACCATGCTTAAATCTTTTTATCTTAGTGCTTGCCAATTTGCAGAAATTCTGGGGAATAGTTGAAATGCTTTCAATAATACACATCTAGGTCGTGACTGACGGTCCGACAAAGCTCCGTTGTACTCTAATAAGGTGATAATTTCTCATTTGAGTATAGCTTTGTAATGTTTTTTCGTATTAAATTCAATTGAATAACGTAGAGAAGAAAGGCCTATTTCATTTCTGTTTCTGTAACGAGAGTCAATGTATGAATCATAACTATTATTATGAACTAGGTATAGTCAGTATCTGATATAGACAAGTTTTGATCAACTGAAATTGTATTTACTATTCGTGTTATATATGTATACATGCTTACATGTTCCTGAACTAAGTGAAGCCGTATTCGGTCTGCCGATTTTTCAGAAGACCGATCTGAAGGAAGGAATACATGAAATAAGACTCCATTCAATGGGTCCCCACTGGACTTAAATCTGTAACCACGCGCATAGAAACGGAGCGTGCTAACAAGAGCCATCTGAATCTTTTCAACCCTGATTAAAAGGTCCCATACATTTGCACAATTCCCATGGACAATAGAGACTCGCCTGAGTGAGGAATCTCTCGTTGAACAATCTGATTCCAAATGAATGGAGTCTGAAAGCACTGAGTTAAATCGTTTGTTTCAAAACCTCCACTGTCTTAATTCAATTCAATTTATTCAGCTTGTACATTAGCTTACGAATAGTAAGCATTACAGTTGTCAGATAACAAAACATTACAGATTATCAGTTAAATATTCAGCCATTTTGTAATAAGACTTTTGTACAAAGAAATTGTACAGTCTTCTCTTAAATATATTAATATTGCTTATACCTTTCGTGTCTAGCGGAAGTTTATTGTATAAGCGTGTACAGTTCATATTTACGCTTTTTTGAAAAGAGAGGAATTTTGCTGTGTAACATATACATTTTTTGTTGCCTAGTATTATATAAATGAATACTGTTACAACGAATTAATAGTTCTTCATTTTTTTTACATATAAAATAGACCTATACATATATAGACATGGTAAAGTCAGCAGTTTTTGATTCCTGAACGTATCTTTACATGATGTACCTCTACGTAAACCAAAAATTAACCTAATTGCTCTCTTTTGTAGACGGAATAGTGTTATAACCTTGGTTGAGGAACCCCAAAAAATCACTCCATAGTTTATTAATGAGTAAAATTTTGCAAAGTACAACGATAAAAGTGACTGGCGTGAAACAGTATTACATAATCTGTAGAGCGCAAAGCATACTGAACTTAGTTTACTAGCTAATTTGTTTATATGTTCATCCCATTGGAAATTATCTTGAATTAATACTCCTAAAAATTTGACCGAGGATGAGATTTTAATTGTTCTTGAATCAAGGATAGCTAAGGGAGAAAGCATACTTTGTTTTCTTAGATGAAAATTAAGAATAGTTGTTTTCTCATAATTTAGGTTCAGTTCGTTTGTTGAAAACCATGTTACAAGATTTTCAAAAGTAGATTTCAAATTTTCATTTAATTCCTTCATAGAATTACCTGACACAAGTATATTTACGTCATCAGCATATAATACACCAAAACTAGGTTGTATTGAAACAGATCATTAATATATAATGTAAAGAGTAAAGGCCCCAATATGGAGCCTTGAGGGACACCTTTACTAACTTTTTTGACTGTGGAAAACGATGTACCTAAGTTATTTTGAATACGTTTTTTGATTTGTACTGCTTGCATTCTATTAGTAAGATATGATTTAACCCAATCGTAAGAAATGCCTCTAATTCCATAACGATACAATTTTGAAAGTAATATTTGATGATCAACAGTCTCAAAAGCCTTTGAGAAGTCAGCAAACAGCCCAACGACATAATATCCTTTATTCAATCTAGCCATAGCATTGGTAAGAAAATCAAAAAGTGCTGCGCAGGTTCCTAATACTGCTTCCCCATTTCTAAAACTGAGCTTCGTATTATGTACAAGGGCAATGTACTGTAGTATATATAGATATATATATAGGACTGTAGTTGTAGTTGCACAGATTTTTTTTTAGCTATAAATAATACTAATAAATAAAATAGACAGTTGCAATAATCTTACCAATCGAATTGTTCATTCTTTGGTGTAAATTAATGTTGTACTGCATTCGGTTATTATTCCGCAGAACTGATCCAATTCCCTTCTGTTCATTTTCGTATGAAATTCATTAGTGTTTGGTAGTGATTTACAAGTTCATATACCTATTTATAGCTTTAACTGCATGTCACATATGCCACATATTATTCGTTGCCCTGTTATGTGGTCGACATGTTGACCGGTTAATGTCAACTAATTAATGTAAAGTAGTTCAATGCTTCATCAGCTTTTGCCTTTTTTTTTTTTTTTACTGTTTACGTGTTAAGCTTCAGTGGGTTAGGTTAGGTTATTTTTATATACATATATATGTATATATACAGGGGTTAGACAAAAAAATCTAAAACGTTTGAAAAAGTGTGAAAATCATACCTAGTATGGTGTGGGGCCTCCTTTTGCGTCCAAAACAGCTTGGATCCGACGTGGAATGGACGTATACAGCTCCTGAATCGTGGTGTGTGGAATGTTATACCATTCTTCCTCCAAAACATGCTCCAGTTCCTTAAGGGATGATGGTGGAGGGTAATGAGACCGAACACGCCTTTCTAACACAGACCACAATGGCTCAATGATGTTCAGATCTGGTGATTGTGGGACCCAGGGGAGGTGTTATAGCTCCTGGTCGTGCTCCTCAAACCATGATTGCACCGTTTTTGCAGCGTGACAGGGTGCCAAATCATCTTGGTAGATGCCATCACCGTCCGGGAACAATGTGTGGGCCATGGCTAGAACCTGGCCCCCCAAAATGGCCTCATACGCCTTAGCATTCATCATTCTATGCAGGGCTATGATGGGACCTGCAGAAAACCACGATATCACTGCCCATACTGTAACAGAACCACCTCCATGGTTTACAGTTGGGCGCAGATAGTCTGGATCATAGGCCTGCGATGGTGTTCTCCATACGTAAACACGACCGGTTGGAAACAAGGTGTAGGTCGATTCATCGGAATACATTACGTGTTTCCACTGATCAAGCGTCCACTCCTTGTGGTCCTTGCACCACTGGATACGCCGCTTCGCATTTACTGCTGTGACCAGAGGTTTGGAGATCGCGGCCCTGCCATGAATTTCCATTTTATGAAGTTCCCGTCGCACTGTTTTTGATGAAACCGGGTTCTGTAGGCCGGAATTGAGTTCAGACGTAATTTTCATTGCAGTGGTCTCCTTTTCAGCTGCTACAATCCGTTTTAATGCCCTCCTGTCCCTATCGGACAGGATTGTCTTTCGACCACTGTTGTGCTTTGCAGACGTTGTTTGCCCATGCATTGTGTATGCCCTCGTGACATTGGACACAGTGCCTGTCGATACCCCTACAATGGTCGCCACTGTTGTCACTGAACCTCCAACCAGACGGGCACCAACGATCATGCCTCTTTGGAAGTCTGTCAGGTCGCCCATTTTACCGCACCACTTGCACACCACGACACTCACAGGTGAACTGGGTAATGCTGACGGAAGAGTTCCACATGACACATTGAAAACAAAACACGATCGGCATCCGCAACACGTGGTGTACAGTGGCGGGCCACACTTACGTGTCCTGTATGACGTGTTTTTAGATTTTTTGTCCAACCCCTGTATATATGCATATGCATTTTGAAATTTTACACCTGTTGACACAATCAGATACTCACAGTTGGAAGGAGTACTGCCGCCTCTACCTAACGGCTCAGCACTTTCGCTACTCGTAAAGAGTTCAACATTCAACTGATCTTTCTTTCCGATTTAACACACTTCTTATTGATCTTTTTCACGCCTCACAGATGATTGATTAACTTATCCATTTCTCCAGTAAATTTTGCTGATTTTTACTATTTCTGGATCAGTTTTGCGGAACTTAACCCCTGCATTTGATATTAGGTTAGAGTTCAGCGGAGCAATGTTTGCAGTAGGCTCATTGTACGCCAAAGCATCTGGTGTCATGTGCTTTCATATCTCAGACATTGTTATTTTTTTATATATATGTATGAGTAGGTAGTATCTATGTTATAAGATCAAATATTTTTTTTTCTGAAGAAAACTAAGTCCAGGAAATTTTGTTAAAATATCGGGTTTCCCTTGATTTTGTCTATTACAGCTATTCAGAAAAAGCTTTCTCATTTTTTTTATTTTTCAATCAATTTTGCTGAATTAAATGTCGAATGGAAGCTAATGATTTTATAGATCAAACTAAGTAGCACACGCGACCAAATAGCGCACGAGCATTATTCATCCTATCTTTGCAAATCTTTATAACTCTGTTCAAACTCAAATATCAAACTTGAAAATTCTGCCCTATATTCTTCTGATGTAAGTGCATAATATGTGAAAAGATTAGATTTTCATATTTTGTTTCGCCAGAGATATTAAATCTCCAATATTCATAAAATACGATTTATTGGATTTTTAAAAATTCATGTAAAAGAATGAGGAACCATATTCTGCATACCTACATTACACTATCACTGTGATATAAAATAGTGTACAAAAATTCAATTTTGACATTCAACCCGTAACGTGCGAAACAGTACCCTGAAAATCGGTTTCATTATTATTATTAGGCCTATTATTTCGATAATCACATTTGGATACGATTTTGACCAGTTCAATTACACTTTAGGCTATTCATGCAGAGGATTAAAATTATCAAGTAGACTTTAAAAGAGGAAATAGATGTCGTATGATAAACCAGCTCGCAGATATTACATATTAAACGTCTGCAAACACACATTTTGGCATGCGCCGCAATACAAAAATGGGCGCCATTAATCAATTGATGTAGATAAAAAATAAAACAATAACGGTTTTGAACTATTCACATATAAGGGATATGGATATCAAAAAATAAAAATAAATGAGGTCAACCAACCAAATCTATTATTTTGGGGTCACTTTAAATGGATTGACCCATTATTAACGAATTAATTTTTAATTTGATAACCACAAAATTTACCTTTTTTTATTTTTATAATATAACCAGTACTTGATTAGGTGGATCTACAAACAAAATAATAATCATGTGCTAGTTGTGGATTGCAGCCTAACGCCCTTCAAACTTAAGACGGTAAAAATAACAAAAATGCACTTTCAACAAACGGTGATATTTTTCTATGAAATATATCACCACCTGTGTTACTTAGTTTTATATCGAGAAAATCATTAGATTTAATTTGACAACAAATTCAATCTAGTTGATTGAAAAATTAGATAGCTTTTCCTGAATCGCTGAATTATGTGTAATAGACAAAATCAAGGAAACCAGACATTTTTAACAAATTTTCCTGGCCCTAGTTTCGTCAGAAAAATCGAAAATAAAAATAATAATTTTATCTTATATCATAGGTATCTACTCATATAATAAAATTGAATAATATCTGGGGCATGTCATACAGGTGAATAATAATGAAAATTATTGCGTTTTAGATTGTTAGAATGCAGATAATGACTGTCATTATAATTCTAGAATAATATAGCTATCTAAAATCTGCAACACTTTACCTTTGTGATATTGAAATACAAGGAAGTATTACAGGGAAGGAATACTATGGACCAATTTGACCAAAAATAAATTACCAGAAAGGGAGAGAACAAAATGCTGCTAACAACATTATAATTATTAGTAATAAGTTAATAATAATAACAATGCAACCACTGCGTGAACAACTTCCAGGTCTGCACAGGTTAAAAAGACAATGTAGAAATAGCCGTGCTGGAATCGAAACCCAATAAAATAATAATAATAATTACCAAGAAGCTAGAACAAACTCCAGAACCCTCCAAATAACACCAAGTATTGAAGACTCAATGAGGGAAAGATTTTACTCTGGTGGGACACGATGATCAGCATGAAACTGTAGTACTACGTTTCGGAGTTTCGCAGAACACGAGTTACAGGACTTCAAAGTTTTCGAAATTTTGTTCTGAACGCCTGCAGGGTAGGCAACACTTCATACATATGCGTTGAAGTTATTCATTTTCCAGTCACTTTTGTAAAAAATGTTGCACTGAAGATAATTTAAATGTCAGATTTAAGTTATTGATGAAGTTGACATGTTAATTAATTGCTCTGATCGCTGGCAAATGCAAACATTATATAAATACGGGGTGACCCATTACCGCCCATACACTTCATTTTATCTTATCTTTATCTTACGGGGTGACCCAAAGGAAACTTCCCTCCCCACCCAAGGGGAAGCACGTGGGTTCGAACTCCGCTGCCAAACATAGTGACTGAAGATGTCCAGAGTTTTTCACGAGTCGACTGTTGAGTTGGTACCATAACTAAGACCCTGCCCGCTAACTTCCACTTAGGCACGATGTTTGGCAGCGGGGTTAAGACCCACGTGCTTCCTCTTCCCAACGCACAATGCTGAACTGAAATTCGCGCCATTAACGTTTTCATCACTGGGGTTGTGTGCTGTTGGATCACAAAACATGGGATAGCACTTTTAAATTTATCGTAGCGATATTTCCATGAGTTCTTTTATAATAATGATGGCGGTTGGAGGGCTCATAACGTTTAATAGTGTAAAATATTACCTTACCTACCAAGTTTCACTTTATAATATTTGAGAGTTGCCAAAGCAATTTCCCGCAAAGTTTTCAAAGAAACTTGTGAATGATCACATGCTTTTGTAAATAGAACCTAAAGATCATTGACATGGTGTGTCACCTGACCCACGTTGTCATTTAAGAAATATTTCACTTTTTGCCACTAGACCACAACAAAATGGGATAGCATGCAATGTTTGACCACGATGGCACGTTCTTCCTTAAATTTAAAGGGACCTGTCTCGGGATTCCTCCTGGAACTCAATTGGTTACGGAATTAACGGGATGATGGGAAGTTTCCTTTGGGCTATCCTGATTTTACATAATATTTGCATTTGTCAGGAATCAGAGCAATTAATTAACACGTCAACATCATCAATAACTTTAATATGACATTTAAATTATCTTCAGTTCAAATTTTTATATAAAATGAATGGAAAATGAATAACTTCAACAGATATGTATGAAGTGTTGCCCACCTTTCAGGCATCCAGAAAAAAATTCGAAAACTTTGAAGTCCTGTAACTCATGTTCCGCGAAACTCCGAAACGTAGTACTACAGGAGAGTTCATTTGAACACATCATCAATGCACTGTGGAAGTTTCATGCTGATTTTGGTATCCCACCGGAGACAGTTTCCTTGTAAGAAATAATGGAACCGAACAAGTTCTATTAATAATTAACTAACCAAATAATAATAGTAACAATGATAGCATTTTTTTATAAAGAAGACATAAGTGAGCAAAACCACATTACTGACCAACACGACTACAAGGCTCTAACAACTGACAGATTACCACATGTACTTGAAAAATGAGACCGAACCCTACTCTTTCAAAACCGGTACAGCCTAAAAACCGTTACATACAAAGTTAAAAGAGAGTGAGGTCTGACAAAGAAACACATTTGAAGGAGAAGAAAAATAGAAACAAAGAAGAAAAGAAAGAGAGAGAGAGGAGAGGAAAACTACCCGAAAGAGAGGCGCTACAATCTATGAGTGATTTAATAGCAAGTGTTAAATGAAGAAAAACCGGTCTTCGCATTAATCAAAGAACAGAATATCACATATATTAAACCGTAATTGTGATTTTAAAAAAGTCGTAAAAATATAATTAAGGAAGTATCGGTTAAGTATCTAGATACTTTTCAGTTGTATCTGTATCTTTATCGAGATACTTATTTTTTTCTGAGTATCACAGTATCGGAATAGATACTTTTTTGGTCAAGTATCGAGTATCTGTATCAGATACTTTTGACCAGTATCGGTTGCAAATATGGTCACCCGTCTGTTATGTTCTAATAGTTGGTTTGCCGGACGCCACGTGCCACTGGGAAGGTTGAGCGGCAATTCACACACTGCTCAGGCAGACCAGCAGGCCCATCCCGAATGCGGCTCTCCCTCGTTTCCCTCTGTGTCACTTGGTAAATGGCGGAATGCCGGGACCTACAATTAATTATTTGGCTCGAAAGCACGCTTCGGACGCACGATTCGTCCGGTGCACAGACCATCACCACCACACAGAACTGTCTCGTTCCTAGCCTCCCGATTCCCGAGAAGTCTTACACCGTTACTTGAGCCTGCACACAGCTTTACATTTACATACATTCACATTTTATTTGTAAAACCCGTCTGTGCCCCTATGGGCTTTTTTAAAATACCCTGCTGTTTCCAAAATCTGATTGAAGCTGGTAGATGTGAAGAGTATAGAAGTGCGAAGAGAAGCATATATATATATATATATATATATAATATATCACAGCCATATTCAATCCACTACTGGATGAGGCCTCTCCCCGAAGGGAGGAGTTGGTCTACTGCTCCCACGCTGACCAGACGGGTTGGCAGAGCTCTCACGGTGATCGCCACTGTATTTTATTCACATCAGCTCCTCAATTGTCCTCACGATGCTGGGTCAACACTGAAATTTTTGAGCCCCCACCGGAATCGAACCCGGGACCGCTCGCACTGAAGTCGAGCGCGCTACCGACTAGGCTACGCAGGAGCTCATATATATATACCTTACAGTGGTATAGAAATATCGAAATGTTATTTATGGTTGTGACAGGTAAATCACTACACCCAAACTACTGTTGCAGTATGTAATATCTTGGATCATTTATTATTGCTTCGACGCCTTTTTATTCTTACGTAGCTCATTTGAATTCAATAATAAAACTATTAAATACGCTTACGCATGTATTTACTTCTCAACTCTTCCCTTTATATTATATAATTATTTGCTGCTGCGATGTGGTTCACTCAAGCAAATTGGACGAATACATTGTTCTGAAATTTTGAGAACATTACATTACAATAAGTACTTTGCTCTGTTGATTGATATATATACAATGATGTAAACATTTATCCAGCTTATCTTAATGTAAATAGTGAAACAATTACCATTTAGGTCATTAACATGCACAAATAGTTCCTTCATTTCTATCAAATGAAAATTCTGATATTTCAGTGGCGTGTGGAAGACGTTTGTGAAGCAGTGGCAGATCAATGGAGTTTGGCTGATTTACGTCAAGTAGGATGTGGTTGCCTCCCTCCTAATCTTAGTACTCATCTGGTAGTTACATTGCAGGGAAGGTACAGTGTTCAGGTGAGGATTCTTATGTATTTACGTATTTCTAAATTTATTTTTCGTAGTTGTTCTATTCTATCTGATTCACAGTTAATATGTAAATTCGTAAAATTTTACTTCCTTTGTACAGGGAGATTCTGAGAACTATACATACAGGGGTTCTATACTTGTTTAGCTGATAACAATATTATAGCACACGGGTTAAAGTATTCCGTATAGTGACGGAATTCCACAAAGCCCGAAACTTTTCCGTATGGTCAAGGCATTTCGTGAATAATTTTGTCACTCGAATCCGTACTCAAGTGTTAAATAACAAGAATGAAGGCCGGGCCGTTATTCACTGTAACTTCACTTAGTCAAAATAGAAAATTGCAGTGTAAGTTAAAAGTGATTTGGATTAAATAATGGGTTATTTTCTATTTTTATTTATTTCGTATATTTCGAATTAATTTGATTTTAGAGCCTTAGGAACTTGCTTTTTGTTTTTCAAATATATTACCCATCAGTTCAAAATGATAAAACTTTTTTTTTTTTTTTTTTTCCTGCTTTGTATGTTCAGATTTGTAAGCTGTATTTGGTATTTATTCAACACCATCGGTGAACTGAAATATATTTCCACTATTTGCTCTCCGAATTTGTCTGTGTTTTATTGTTATCTCACAGAACCATACATGTTACCAAAATAGAGCTGAGCTGCCCCAAAACACTTCAGAATGAATTTTGGGATGCTTCTTAACAGTAAAACTCATGAGAATTCA
>JAGDQP010044620.1:1120-15842 GCA_022664845.1 Lepisma saccharinum
TTTCCACGAATGCTTTTGTTACAGTTTCCGCATCTTGTATTCGCACAGCTACTAAGAATTTAGATAATTCATCTTGAAATGTCAAATCATTCGATGCTTATTTACAGTCTCGGAGAATGTACCAACTAAATCTACTGCTCACTTCTCAAAAACAACTTCAGGAATTGAAGGGATGACCATAGCCATCTTGACACACGCCTGTGTTGTCTTGTTTCTTTGACATGAGTGACTGTTGGATATATATCTCAACATCAGAAGATAAATTTAGCCAGGGTAAGATTTCGATTATTAAGTCGTCAGTATTGCTTAATCATCTTAAATGTCCGGCGGCTTCACTGGTGTTGTCCAAGTCGTGTAGTTCAGTTAGTATCTGTACTTAAATGGCTTTATCCAAAGTGCCATTTTCGGAAGGAATTTCTAATTCTAAAATATAGCTAAGCGCATCTGTGTTCGTATTCTTTACACCTGCTTCGTGTACAATGGCATACGTTTATTCCTCTAATTTAACTCGCCAACCTAGGAGTCTACTCATCGGATCCTAGACGTTAAAAAAACGAAATTTATGGTTTATGATAAGTTACAAGTGTTTTCGGTTTGTTTAGAAAATAAGGCCGGAATTGTGTGGTTGTACTAAACTATTACAAGCAATTCCTTTTTGGTTAAAGTAGAATTACGTTCTGCGTTATTCAAAGTCCGGCTCCCGTATGCAATAGGTTTGTGACCTATCTACCTTGTGACAAAATACAACCAATCGCTCTATTCGAAGCGTCCGTGGTTGTTACGAACTTTTGATCAAAATTTGGATATTGCAACGATAATGCTTTTGTCAATTTGCGCTTCAAATCTTCAAAAGATAATTCTTATTTGTAACCCTACTGAAAAGGTATGTCCTTTTCCAAAATGAATTTATAGGTTTCGCAATCTTGCTGAATTCTTCAATATGCCGACGGTGATATATCAATCGTAGAAAGATTTTTATCTCTAGTGTAAGTTGATTTTGGATAATTTGTTACTTTATCTACTAAGCAAGGATCTGGTTTCCGTCTTTCACTTGATATTATATGACCTAATTAGGCTACTTCTTTTCTAGGAAATTCCCATTTTCGGGTTGTAATTTGACATTTTGAAACCTAAGTCGATTGAATACTTCCTTCAACCTTCATATGTGTTTGTCCATATTTTAAATAAACACAACAATCATTTAAATATGCAAAACAGACTGTAATCCCGACAAAACAATGTTCATCAATTGCTGGAATGTAGCTGGAGCGCCACACAGATCAAAGCATAGTCTATTGTGCTAGTAATGATGGTAAGAAGTATTGAATGGGTCTTATTTTTGTGTGCGAAGAGCATCAAAATTTGATAATACGCGGAAGCTAAATTAAACGTACTGAAGTACTTTGAACTCCCTTAGTAATCCAATATGTCAGTGTTATTGGGGAGCGGAAAATAATTATTTACTGTAATATTTAACCTGGGTAAACTAAAACAAATCTTAATTTTATGTTTATCTTAGGCGTCGATTTGATTTGGAACTATTACACGTGCAAAATTCCAAGGGCTTTTACTAGCAATTATGATTCCTTCTTCTAATAACTTGGATACCTATCGTTAGAGTTCTTCCTTATGTGTTGCAGGAATTCGATTCGGTTTTTTATTAATTACTCAGGTAGTATCAGTATCGGTGTGTGTCAATTTGTCTCCTAAGTAAAACAAATCCCTATACTCTTCACAGAACTGTACAATAGCCTCTTTTTCTACAACAGACGCTTTATCTGTTCGTGTTTCTAATTCCAACATTTCTGAAATGTTCTTGTCATGTGAAAAATCTACTTGATCCAACTCTAAAGTACGTAGGTTTACTTCGAGTTCACTTTCATTTAAATTTAATATACAAGAAACATATTCCTTATCTTTAGCAGGCACAATACCATCTGGTAGGCATATTTCATTCTCTAGACCCATTTTATTTAATAAATGAAGGTATCTTTACTAACATCTCACAACGTTGAGGTATTTTCACTTTCTTCTCTAACCTCAAATAAAATTTCGATTCTTTGTTGAATGAAATTTAACAACAATGCTTGTTCAGAAAGTCACGTTCAATCATACCTGAATGATTAGAAGTTACAATCTGGTATTACATGAAATTTATGCGCGATGTCGTTGTTACCAACTCTAATAGACAATGGAAAGAGGCCTAATGTGCTTGCTCTGAAATTATTGTATACTTGAACTTCCATAGTTACAAGAATGTACATCGCTTAATAACGGCTGTTTAATGTACTTTGATTAGATAAAGATATCAATTCCTGTATCAATAAGTAATTCTAATGAGCTATTCAATTCTTTAACAAACAACTTAAGTTTGCCATGAAAGACATCTACTGGCTGAGATGCAAAACTAGGTTCAACATGTTCCGAAATCTGAGGAACTTCATTCCCTTTATGAAGACACAACACTTTCTTTTCTCTTCCCTTGCAACAATGCTACGGAAGGGAGGTGTATTTCGGTTGCTTACAAATCGTCAATAACCCATTCCCCGTTCCTGTAAACAATTATGGGAAGTAGAGGCGATAGCTACCTTAATTCACTTACTAATTCGTCTCTGCAAGCAATACGTATTGCTTTCTTTGTGTCTATTGCAGTTAGACGTCTTTTCAAAAGTCAAACGTTTATTTGTCGCGCGCGCATGCTCACTGTTGCTGTTACAGTGGCTGGAATGAGAGGAATCATGCTCATTCGAACATTGCAACCTCTTAGAGAATCTTTGACCAGGCCTACTTCACTTCTCGGCATTAATCGAGAAGAACCATTATCGAGTGGTGAGTAGACCCTAGGCTTAACATTATTAATGGACATCCTATGAAAATTCCCTCTTCAGCTTCCCTTATAATTAGGGTGAGGTGGCTTTCGGTTCCTTTTGACAGATGGCTATCAGGGGGATCTGTTGAGTTAATAGGAGATCTATGTCTCAACGGAAATAAGATTTTCTTCTAAGCAGAATTCTTCAGTCTTCCATTAAGAGCTATCGTTCGTAGCTGTACCACGCATTGGCATTTGAATTTTCTCGTCGCTGAGTCCCTGAATGAAAGATGCTTTAAGTATGTGATGGATTGAAGCTAAGGCGTTTGGTTGTTCATCCACTACAACAAACACCTGTGACTACTGTCTTAAGATCAACATGCAGAGTATATATATATATATATATATAACTTGCCTATGTAGTAATGCTATAGATTTTTGATTGCGCAGGAAAAAGGGCACGCGCATAAAAATCAGTGAACCTTCAAGTGGCGTAATTATCGAGTAATACGTCCATAACCTTCTCTCAAGTATAGATTGATGATCTAACAAGTAACCAAGTACGAGGTAAATTCAAAATATTAGACTTAATGAACTTCAATAACTTGGGGTGCTCTGCGGGGGGCACTAACTCTAAAGAGGTCTCATAACTGTCAATAAACTGAGTTAACTTATTACGTAAACCTGTGAAAGGTTCACTAATTATTTTCAAAACTTTGCTCATAGTACAGTATTTACTGCCGGAAGAGTCATATTCGTTGTGAAGACGTGCGTTATCATTATTCGCACTGGTGCTAAATGCCATTTTTACATACGCTGAAACTTTTAACTTTGTATACGAACAAGAACCGAGTTAACTATTTACCAAAATAAAAATATGTAAATTGTATTTTCCACTCGGGAAATATCGCATATGCCACTCTTTTAAGGAGTTAATTTAAACTTCTTCCTTATGAGTTTACGACTGCGACAACGACCTATGTCTCGCTGATTTATGACCCCAAAACTTTACATTGTAAACTTGTGAAAGATAGAATCAATATGAATCAATGCGCAGAAAATCACGATGATTGTAAACGTTTTACTACCTCCTAAGAGTTTGTTCCGAAGTGCAATCAAAACACTGTAAAATATAGCTGAAAAAACAATGTACTTCTCTTACCACTGCCAACGAATCAAAGTTTGCAACACTTAATGGAAGTGTTGTATTTTTCAGTCCTGAATTCTTCTTTCTTAGTATATCTGCGTAGTGATGCAAATTGAGACTGTTGTTTTACTGGAAGGACCCATGTACCCCTTGTTACTCAACACGGGGGCGTCGTAATTAACAGCAGGAATATTGTCATGACAACTTCTGCAGCAGGGGCGTTGACGGGAAAACCTGAATCACTGCCTGCTAAGGTGCACACCGGCTATTTGCTAGATGTTACTGCACTGTCACTGTTGACAAACGAATAAGATGCACTTAGGTGAAACTCTCCGCTAATGTCTATGGCGGAAACTTCACTTGATGATGACGATAAACCGATTTGGAGCTGTTCACTGTGTCACCGATGTTGGCACTGTATCGACCCGTGAGGAAACTGGTTGCTGCTTCTGTGTTTATTTATCTGAGGGAGGCACCGAACCAAAATAACCACCTTTTCTTTTCCAAATTCCTAAGGAACATTTGAAACACATATAGCATTAGTTGCTTCTTGTTGACGTATACTTCGGTTGTTCACTGGTTCGGTTTGTGTTGTGAATGTTGTTGAGTAGCAGTGAACAATAGAGAAGAGTTATCGGAGAGACGAAGTGAAGAAAAGTATCACACTTAATTTTCACTTAGCATTGTTCAACTTCTATAGTGAGTCCCTTTCCTTAGCACGGGAATACTATTCCAACAACTTGATTTCCAAACTTGGTCACCGAGAATGTTGTAAGTGATAGTCACTGTAAACTGTTGGAATCACTGTTGTAATGCACTTGGTTCTGCATATAACTATCACCGACCACTGCTATAATGAATAGGTGTGGTGCGTGTAACTATTTCACTGCGCTGTGCTACGTGTAACTCCTAATCTGCTGAACCCATGAATATGTTTTGTTCGAGCGGCTACGGAGACGTGTGAGAAAGTTCTCTAATAAAGAGTTCCAACACTCTTCGTTCACTAAAGATGCTCTTCGATTTTCCAAGAAAACCCGTTCGTGGAATTAAAATTCATGTCAATCCAATTTTTATAAATAAAACGAAAACAAAAAGAACAAACATGAAACAAAGAGAGTTACCTGCCAGCACCATGAATAGATTGTACTTGGATTTACGAAAGGGAGCTGTGCTCAGTTCGTCTGAATTCAATCACAAGTAACTAAATTAAATTTGTCAATTTAGGATTTTAAAGCACAATTTCGTTAAATCTCGTATGATGATGTTACCGACCTTACTACTCTTCAGAAAGAAGTGGACGAACAAAACCGAACTCACTACCTTTCACAATCACAACACTAGATGCTATTCGACGACTCAATTCTACTCACTATCACTACTGAGTCGTTGCATGAGTCTTTATACAGTGCAAATTGAAGGAGTATCCTTCTAGTGACGCCTGATCTGATTTGCTTTTACCTTTTCCACATCTCGATTACTCTTAACCAATCTTCACATAGGATTTAACATACATATAGAAACATCAACTAACACAAAAATAGATAGAACTCTGACACCAAAAGATACCCTCAACCTAGACACAAAATTATAGCAATGTTTGACCCCATTTCCTCTTGTTAATAACATATTCACAGCTTGCGTCTATCTGATTACCATGAGAGAAAAGAAGATTATGGATAAGATTGATATATGAAAATCAAGTTCATATACTCGGTTAAAACATCCTGACTACACATAGTCCCTTTTAATCTGAAGATTACACAAAACAATTTATTGTTACACAAAAATACTTAAGGAGAGAGAGTAATGGGTAGTGCTTGGATAGTTATGAATTGTGTATATTGCGTATGCAAATGCATATTTTAACGATGTTTTGAAAATGCATGTTGTACATGCAAACACATACTTTAATGATTTATATAAACTCCTTGCATATTTCAGCACCAAAGTCAATACAAACAAAGATTAAAATAATAGATCATTTGAGAAATGTGCTGAGCATGCTTGAAGATTCTGTATACCAAGAGATAGGATCTTATCCCCGTTGAAATTCCGATTTCTATGTAAAATTAGTATAAATTTAGGCATAATTAGTTCAATTTCGTCTGGATACCCGATTCTGCCTAGAGAAAATAAATGCGAGACGTGGACAGTCTGCATATGACCTTGAGATTGATGTGTCTTATAATGTTGTTCTTAAATATTATCCAGTTGTATCTTGCGAAGTGGGACATTTTTATCTGAGTTCAGTAATTTGAATAAAGCATTTAGAAGAAGGTAACGTGGTTTTGAAAGTGCATATTACTTTGCATATTTTGCTCCTTTTAGTGCATATTTTGCTCATTTTAGTGCATATTTGCGTGCATGTTTGAAATATTTTAAGTACATAACAATTTATCCGTACCCTTGTAATGGGCATCATCCTTTTAGTCTCTGCTCTCTTCCGAATGAAGGGGAAAGATTTTCGTGGAAAACTTTGGCGGGGTTTCACGTGTCAGGAAGAAAAGAGGTGGAAATGAACACTCACGCGTGCATGCGTGGTGCATCGTGCCTCTTCACTCTGGCTCTGCTTTCGGCTTGAAATGATCCGGATATTGATATGGATATTGAAGTGCAACAGTGGATGCAAAATCATGATATGCGTATGATGTGTGGTGCAGGTGTTAGCCTCCAATTAGAAATTATATTCGAAAAACCGAAAACATATCCTAGTTTCTCTCTACGCGGTCGTGAAATAACAATTAGACCCGTTGTAACAACTATACGTGATTCTGAGGAGTTTGTAACCAAGTTGTTTCAGTTTACAATGAACAATTTACTTAGGAATGTCGCCCTAGTAATTAGAATACATACCATTCTAATTACAAGGACATCTTAGTGCAGAAAGTATGCTCCGGAAAATTGAAAATGTACTAAACTCTAACGAGAAATTCCTATTAGGTGATAACGTCACCATTAGGGTTGATATTACAATTCCTTTCGAGGAAAGGGGCGACGTAGAAATGATAATTATTTTCCCTATGCAGATCATTTGCAAAACCACATTATTCCCGGGGATAAGTATCAAATTATTGTTTATGGTCGTGTGTCCAAAACACGCCAGTACGAAAAAATGTACGTTGGTCCCACAGCAAAGAAGAAAATTTTTATTCGATTTGAAAACAAACAAACATTACGATGTCATAGATGGTATTGCGTGCTTTTTAGGAGGTAGAGGTTATTGAGATTATTGTCTTAATCCCTACATAAACCACCGGTTTCATCCATGTCCGTATCTCTGTAGTCAATGTTGAAACGTATTATTCCGATATAGAAAGTACTGATGCAACAAAACGATATTGTGACAAGTGTAATCGTACCTTTGTAAATCAAACTTATTTTGACAGGCATGTAGTAAATGCGAAAAACCAAGGACGTAGTCTAAATAGTCGTTATGCTGAGACCATGGCAACGTAGGAATTTCTGCGTAATACATGTAGGGTGAACGTTGTATCGATAGGGGAATGTCAGTGGCACAAACATGTGAAGACTTCACAGATAATTTCAAACATTTATTCGCGATCATTGTTCCGGTATTGAGAAATACTACGTCCTAAAGATGCCCTTAAGGACAGGTGTACAGAATGTTTCCAAGCCCTTTACGAATGCTCTGAATCGTAACTAATAGAGTACGCCGATTTTGCATCGCTATGCCCATGGGAAATGGCAACACAGCCACTTCCGGTTGAAACCGTAACCATCCATAAAGGGACGGACATGCCTGATCCAAGTCAGGTTCATGATCGTGTGTTTTGTAACGTTTTACCTCCTACGGATTTTGCCATTCCCATTTTATTGTATAATGCCTATAACAGACTACGATTTGGTCTTTGTAAAACCTGTATGGAGACCCTACATACTGGTGATTGTACTCATTCAGGTGAACAACGTACCATGCCGCTTTCAAAAAGGGTATGTAGTTCTCCAGGCGTACGAAATCTGGGAAACGGAAATGTCAGTGGAATTATTTCGGCATTATGTAAATATATTTCTCAAAATGAAACAAGAAGCTTCTCGTTTTGCCGACACATGTCTTAGTAAGGAGGATAAGCAAGAGTATATTACGGGTTATTGGATCACAAGAGAACTCAGCTGAAGTATGATAACATAACAAAAATTAGGGACTCCGATTCATCTCAAAGATATATTTAAACTCATTATTCGGTAAATGGGGTCAAAGCTGCGACCTTCCGAAAACAAAGGTTGTTACTACAACACAGGAATTCAATGGAATTGCCTATTCTTCCCACTTGGAAATCCAGCACGTTTATTTTATCGATAGTAAACTTATTGTTACATATCGGGATTTAGAAACCGAAAACACTCCTTACGTATTTATCAATGTGAAGCTTCCGCGTTTATTTTATCGTAGGCGCGACTGCGTCTGACTGAGGTTATGAGTATTGTCGGTATAGCACTCTTTTCTACTGTGATACCGATGGCATTACATATGTGAGACGTCGTGATGAACCGCCCTTGCTACCTCTAGGTGATTCTCGGTTAGTTGAAAGATGAACTGCCTTGAACACCGTATATTCGCTGGCTCTGGCCCGAAACACTATGCTTTTGAGCTAAAGGAAATTGCTACAGGTAAACTTGAACATGTGATTAAAGTTCAAGGTATTACTTTGAATCATCGAACCCAGAAGGAAATAATGTTTGAGGATATGTATAATTTTGTACGGGAAACTTACTGTAAAAGCAAACAAATCTTTACTCCTAATCAAAGCCTTCGAATACCGGACTATCGTGTCGTGTGTAATCCACAAACGAATTGCCATGTTGTTGTGCATCATCACAAGCCACGAAAAATAAATCAAGTTGATACGGAACAATATATGACTGTTCCATACGAGTTTCAAGGTTAGGAAAATCAAAGAAAGTGTAAAAAACATGCAGGTCAGTTTACAGTACATAGAAATTTATTATATACAGGTTTCTATTCACAGCCCTAGGATACCACCGGAACATCCAGGGAATGTGGTTGTGTTTTACTGTATCTGTACATGTCATTAAGATTTGATTATCTGCAGTCTCGTACAGTTCTGTTTGGTACTGTTGCTTTACAAATGAGAGGAAATATATCCTCCATGTTCGAAAACCTTATGTTGCCTCATTCTGTGTAAATCGCTCTACATAGTTTATATACGTCGACACAAACTGTATCGTGGTGGTTAGACAGCATTTTACCTATCGAATTGGTTATATGAGAGAACAAAAACTGTCTCCTAGTGGTTAGACAGCTTTCCTGGTATCGTTTTGTTTCTATGGACGACAAAAAACTGTATCCTGATGGATATACTACATTAATTTGTAGCAATTTATTTACATGAACGACGTAAAACGGTATCTCGGTTGTAAGACAACTTGCTTTTGTACCAGTCTGTGTATTTCAATCTATATAGTTATATGCAACGATAACAACTGAGTCCTAATGGTTAGATAATGTTCATTGTAGCAGATTGTTTATATGAATGGCCAAAACACTGTATCCTGTTGGTTATACTACGAATTATTGTATCACTGTACTTTCACTATCACTCTTATGTGTAATTACAATATTTTCTATAGGTGTGCATTCTGTAGCCCCCTTATGTGTACTTAAAATATTTTGTACAATGGAACTGTGTTTGTCTTGTAAATGTTTGTGATATTCTGTACATCTCCATATAATAATAAACCCACGCACTGTATCCATTAATTACACAATAAAACAAGTTTCTTTCCTAAAGCGTATCTCTGGTTTTTATTTTGAATCCCCCTCCAATGTTAAAGCTGTGGCTTCTTGTACAAAGTCCTTTCTCGATAGGGTAACGTATATTGCTTCTAAGAAATCATCATCTGCCATTATCTGGTAATATGTTTTCATAAACTTGCCTATTGGAATGACCTTATCCGAATGCATATCTACGTATATTTCATACAGTTTATAACTTTTTTCGGGGTAGGACAACGTCTCCAACACCACCTTGCCTTTTAGGTCATCCATCGAAAGGTTAATACAAACATGACAGTCGGAGTGTAGTGGAACGGCAAGATAGCACTCAATGCACGCCACAGGAAATGATGGGGTCCAGTGAATGATCGTATTCAAAATACAATTCTCACTCACGTCTAACCTTGAACAGTCACAAACTGTCATCGTCCCTGGTTCTGAGTTCAACTCCTGTTCATGGAGCCTCTTTATAGCAATGGATGACCAATCACAGTGCTCTGTTTCATTTCGGTCGTGGAATATAGCTATCCAATGGCATCGCACTTTTCGAAAGTTTGCACAACTCAAGAACCATTGAGTTTGCCAAACTATTTTAATATTATTTTAATGGGGATATTAACACTATGCCTACTGTGATCAAATAAATTTACAATTTTACAAAAAAAATCAATTTTAAATACGTTTCATGTATATATATACATTATTTCACTTTACTCGTAGCAGTTTTGATTGTACTCACTTCTTTTGTATGTATTGTTCAACTATTAAAATGTTATACAGGGTGTTCTCAAAATGTTGAGACATGTTTTTAACATAAATTTTATCGATATCACTAGGGTATCCGATTAAAAATTATTTTTTAAAAAGAGGCAAATGTGATCGACTCTCATTGTCATTTATTGTTAAATTTGTATTAATTTTATTTTATTCATTATTGCAATCAAATTTATCTTATTAACTCTCATTTCTAATATATATTTAATTTTGTTGTAAGTTCTAAGAAAAAATAAAGATGGCGGGCAGAGATTTTCAACGCGACCTCTCTTAGCATTGAGTATATGGAAAAACACACACACTCATGTAATTTGTGACGTAGCTGCATCGTTCTACTTTCCTTTAAGTGGCCATCTTTGGCACCTTCAGGAAATCATCCGATGATCACGTGCAAACACCAATAAACACAAACAAGAGCAATGAACTACCATAACCTCAATCATTTCATCATCTCAAAAATCGTATAAAAAGGGCCCCGACGAGACAATAGATCTCTCTTGTTCTCTCGGAAGCCACGACGATTACAGCAAAGAAGTCTATAGAAGGAAGTCCTATATCGTTATATTTTCTTCCAAAAAGAAGCAGTTTTTTTTCATACAGTTTTGAGAAGACATTAGGAGAACACAATTTCCAACTCCATTTTCTGAGGTATGTTTCATGGATTTTGAATAGTAGTGCTTAAATAGTTTCATTGCCTGAACGATGAGTGTGCTCTGTTAATTATTTTAGAATTAAATTCATTTTCTGCAGTGTGTGACGTAACCTAATGTTAATTAGTCTCCGAGTTGAGAATCTGCGCCTTTTTAAGGGAAATGTAAAATCTTGTAACCTTTTTATTCCTAAAATTAGAATTCAAACTATCCCGAAAGAAGACGTAATTTTAGCTTTATTTTCTACTTAACTCTCGTTGAACGTCCCTCTCGTTATTGCGAACGCTCACCCTTTACCTGAGCTACGCTCAAGTAGACTTCATTTAGTCCCCAAATAACGAAACTTACGTCTACATTTACTACTCCCCCACATAATTAGTGAGATATTTCTCTCTAAATAAAACATAATATTCTACCGAAGCGAGACGTTCACACTACATGGATGGCTTCTTCGACTGGTGTTGATGCTGTATAGTCATCGAACTGTGTTATTTGCCATAACCAACTGTCGTAATTAATACCTAACTCCAGGTGCACAACCATGTCGCTTATAGGTTGGCTAGTTTATGTGACATTACTATTCTTATACTGATCACTGCAAAAGTTTGGTCATGGGTTGGCTATTTCAGCTACTAGTGCTAGTCCTGTTACCGATCTATAATCTCCATATGCGCTATTGCTTCTGTGAAGCTGGGTTAGCATCAGCGCATGTCCAAACCCGTTACTTTCCAATCAATGCCTTACCAATCGAATAACCCAGTTACATTAAGAACTTACTCATCGATCCAACTATGGACGGATATTATGCCTAATTATCATGGTACATGGTATAATGGTCCCTCTATAAAAGTAGTGTTGTTCTGTACATCCCGTTCCATTTGTGTGCTAATCAGTCTACAAAACACCGACCTATACTTACCTAATGCCTCTGTTGTACGTTTTTTATATCCAACAGGTGTATATTTAGTGAAATTCCGTTGTCTGTATACGTAGTAACCAACGAAGATGCTTATGAGTGTAATACCGCCATGGATATGTATTCTCTATGCGAAATGTATGTCGTAGTCAATGAACAATGCTCCCTCATTGCTCCAGGCTCTTAATTACACATATTCCATTGCAGTACAGTCTGTGAAGGACCTTTTTTCTGTATTACGTTACTGGCAACTATGCAGTATATTTACAAAGACAGTTTATTCCGGACAATATTCTATGACTTTCTTAGCTGTGTAAAATGTGTATATACTATGGGTGTAATGTATAACACCAGTAACTCTGTTGGACATGACGGTCAATACAAACTTATATTAACGAGACATAGTGATTGATGTTGGCGTCTCGTTACGGTTGCATCATACCATCCCCTGCCCAAGGTTTACTACGTCACCATTGGCTCAATCATCTCTATCGTCTTCCTCTTCCTTTTCCTATTATTATTATTACATTACTCGGAAACCACGTCGCAGGGAGATGAAAAGAAGTGTTTGGATGTTAAACGCTAGTAAGACACCTGTCATTTTACTGCTCTAGTTGTACACTAATTACCAGCATTACCTACCTATTGTATAGTATACGCGCTTATTGCAGCAATGCTGCACGAATGAATATAATTAGCTACGAAAGAATATATCGGCACTGTGAAGTCTCTATTTCATATCTACAGCGCTCCATCTGCATGTTTGACTTTTCTATCCTGATCGTTATCCATCCCACAATACGATAAGGAAGTGTAATATTTATTTATCTATCTACCTGTGTCTGAATCTTCGAAATCGGTTAGGAAACATCGAAGATAGAGTAAAATCAAAATTTCGGGACTTTTCCCGGGTTTATTTTTATAATTTTTGTGGAGTCAAAAATGTATTGGAATTTCATGTAATGGGATTTTTTTATTTTTTTTATCTACCGAAAATATTTTGGCAAGTTGTCAACTATGACTTCCTTATCTGGAATTTGTCATAATCTTTATTTATGGAGTTAGCGAATTCAAGCTTATTGGGATCAAAATTAGCACCCTATGATTGATTAGGTCCTATATAACAATATAGGTAAACTTGGTTGGCAACACTACTTTGATGACTTACACGGTTTGGATTATTCCATTACGGAGTTGAATACCTACCTCCAAATACGTGTATGTAAATTATCAGATCAACTCATGCGTTTCCTAGTCTTTGGAGCGATCACTACGCTACTCTGGTGGCGGATTATGAAAACTGGCATGCGGGGCGAAGGTCTAAGAAGCCGACAACAACCGTCCATAGCAGAAAGATGGCGAACTTGTATACGTGTGTATGTACATTATCCAATAAACTCGTTCGTTTCCTAGTCTTTTCTGGCGACGGTGGCTCTAGTCTGGTGCAGGTTTTAGAAACTTCCATACGGGTGAAGGCCAAAGAAGCCGACCATACCCGATCCTAGCCGAAAGACAACGAACGGCTTTGGCACAGACAAGATTTTATGACTGAACGACCTTCACTGATTTACCTAATTTTTTCTTATCTTATCGTTTTCTCTTTTTGCGGTCCTTCGTAAGATTAGATTCATATTTCCCCTTGTCAACCTGTTCAATGGTTAGAGATTACGATTGGCGTTCTTTTCATGCAACTACGTTCCGCTCGGATAGATAAATCTTCTTTAATGTTCTTGACACAATCATGATAGTTTCGTGATCCTCAACATTTATTTTTTAATCCTTTTTTCAATCGACTGGCTTCCATGTCCTTCTCCCCCTCCCTCCCTCTTGGTCTCCGGTTTGATTTCAATGTCTCCTCCACTTGAGTAGGTACTTCTTTTCTTAGTCTATAATCCGTCATTGCCCGGTCGCATCGTCCTTCTTTGATGCGTCAACCCTTCTTTATGTCATATCGTCCATTTCCAACTCGCTTTGTGGCCATTTCTATAGGCACATCGTAAGTTATGATGCAATTACTCACACTGTCACCGGTGAATGATTCCCATTGTATTAGTTCTAACGTTGAAACTCTCGTATACCCACCGTGTAGGTAATACTCTACTTTTGTTACAATAGGATAAAAAAACGTATAATGAATCGAAAAATTAAAGGAAAGAAAAGCTTCTCCTTGCAATTTTCTCTCCGGTGTCTCCCCCGCCTCAGAGTCGTATTATGCTTCTTATGAATGAAACTGGAAGGGATTCTTTCCTTTTCACTCAGTTTAGGAATCTTACTTTTCATCCTTCCAGCAAAGAAACGGAGCAAAAAGAAACAAAAATGAAAGGTCACTTTTTCATATACTCGCTGGGCCTCTTACAGAGCAAACCTCGGGACTACAGGCGAACGAAAGATTAATGGAAGAGAATCGATTCAGTCCTGTTTTCTTTTTCCTTTGGGTTAAAGATTGAATAAACCAGAGTAAAATATTTAGATAATTTAGCGAAAGCACAATTTAAAATGTAGTATCGATGTAGTAAAGCTATCATTGTATTAAACTGGGGTTATTCTCTTCCATGTACTTATTGTCGTCAAATATAGATAAAACAGTAGTATCAGGAAGTCTGTATCCTATAATTGTTTCTCATTACATATTAAGCATACAGCCAATTGAATACAGTTGTGTGATACTGAA